>SCLF01744332.1:0-13188 GCA_004367975.1 Mesochordaeus erythrocephalus | reverse complement strand
GCTTAACCACCGCAGATTTACCAGAAGCTAATAACCATTAACTTACTATAACTGTCCCTAGCCTATCCTAACATAACCTCATACTTTACCCAGTCATACATTAATATGTTACACTCTGCGTATGGCACCCTTAAGTATAGAAGCCTGCTACCCAGGTTGCGTAACGGGAGTACTGGCCAATATGGTCATATTTTCGACTAGAAAGGCGATAGAGTCCGAAAATATATGTTAGTATATGTTTAAGGGCGGAAAACAAAATTAATAAAAACAACACTGTAGCCCATAATACATATATCATTAGAATCAGAATTCAATTCTGTACAAGAATGTGTAAAAATGATATTTTCTGCTCATATCTGTTTAAAAGGCTCAATAATGCTCTACGGTACCGAATAGTATCTTCGGTGGATCTCTTTGGGAATTAACACTAGCATCCCTTCGTCGCCGGCCACTGCATGTAGGAGCATCACCGAATTTGAGCTGGCATACCATGTTGAACTCTAAAGTCAATCCACCATCATTTAATTGATTGTCCTTTGTAAAAGCAAACTGACCGCGCCTGTCAAAAGTGCTCCCTGGGGTCTCCAGCGTCATCTGATAGCTTAACTCTACAAGACTGGCTAAGTCTGGTTACGCTATCAGTTGGCGCCGAAGACCCAGGGAGGCCACTTTTGGCACGCGTGACTGATTGATTATAAAGCTGTTGCCATTCAAGGTCGGATTAATTGCAGCCATGACCCCACTCGATTTGTCCTCAACGCATCCATTTTTGATAAGGTCAATATCCTTCGTCTTGTCTGCATTATAGGCTTTACATATGATTATTACAAACAGTCTCAAGTCTGTTCCAGGTTTTGTCGGAATATATTCACAATCTATTCAAATGATCGAAAAGTAGCCCCTTAAAGTAGCAGACTATTTTTCTGACCTAAAAATGTACTCGTATATAACGGTACGTAACTCTAAAGGTTCATACGTAAACGTTAAAAAAAGCAATATTTTGTGTCAAATGATAAATCTTCCAAAATTAATTTTTTTTTGTTTCCGCTTAAGAGTGTCGCAGCCAGATTTGGCGCAGAGGTAGAAAGGGATGAAGCGAACAATATTCTGATCGACGGTTATAGGTAAACTCGGCACCAAATCAATCAAAAATTTGCGTGGGCGGAATACGCACACGGTTGGTACAGGGGGAGAATATGAGATATAAAAGTACAATTCTGATAAAGTAGTCTATAGTTATACGAAATGATAATAGAGTGCGTAGGCAGATATTGTAAATAAGCTCATAATTAGATTTAATACCGCAGTTAGTATAACCTATAAGGTCAAGAGTGACCTTTATTTATGATTTATTTATTTATGATTCTGTTTGTGCAACTTGAAAAGCAGAACGAATTTTTAACATATGGACGAGTTATTCTGATATCGTCTTTTGTCGTTTTTTGAATAAATAAACATTGAATTCATTGTGTACTTGTGACTGTGTTCTGCATTGACCGTTGACTTTTGTGATGTTATACTGAAGTATAATAGTAATATAATGTACAAGATATATTCTTGTGTGCCTAGAGTTTTACTATGAGCTTAAAAAGATGAAATATCCCTTACTCGTCTGAACCTATACACCTGTGTATATGATTTTAACTGATCGTTTTGTAGTATGGGGAAATCAACTTAAAAACTGCTTTATAACTTGTCCAGTTATAATGGCAGTTAATGCGCTACACATCCACCTTTCCGATCTCCATTGGTTTCCGAAATTAATCTTATACCAATGAGACCTGAAAATGTGGATACTCCCTTCCCAGCATTTATTCAGAGGTTACGTGGGGCATTATGAGATATATTCGTATTTCACTTCTATGAAATGTGACTTTGATATAAAATTAAGATAGAATAAAAAGGTTGTACCTTGATTGCATTGTCATTTAACTTGTTGTTGATTAACGAGAAATGTCCTAGGGGCCGTAATGTGTTGACAATTGTATTGGAAAGTGGTGTTGTCCCGTTTAACGTTCTGATTAATTGATAGAAATGGTATTGGCATGACCTAGAAGACAAAAACAGAGTTAAATTTCAACGTGAAAAGTATCATATTTGAGAGTTTTCATTATAGAAAAGTGATATGACCCTAGAGAAACGTGACTGAAAACAGCGCATATATCGAAACTCCATTACCGACTTTTTATAGAATGTTATTTGAGCTTATTTATAGCACTGGTATGCGCCGCCATTTGGAGGGTGAGGTTAGCTTAAAAAGTTTGTCAGCAGTTGGGACTGTATTCATCCCGAAGTTTCAGCAGAATTATGTACAGTGACAACCTTTCATCGATCATATTTCAGGTATCCCCGGAAGCAAAGAAAGAATTTGACTTGAAACTGTCACTATACACCTGGGAGTACATAGTATATGCAAATCAGCCCTGTCCCAACTTGCAGTCAAACAGTATTCGCAGAGTTCAATTAAATCATTATGACAATGGCGAAAAGTGTCGAGATGATATCTTGGTTGACATATATAGACCATTATCCACGTATCCCACCAAAGCCGAATGCATGGACGATATGACCGACCCGTTGTATACCATTGTTTATCGTAATAAGGTACTTTTTAGAGTCCGATACATCACCCGCGTTATGGCAGACCAATTTATTCAATGGTTAAGTGATTCATTTTCATTTTTAGCGTTATTTGATGCAGGGTGAAATAATGATGTCCCTTGCATCTTGGCTATGTGGACGTGAGTTAAATGGTGCCGTCAGACCACCCAGAAATGTTTGTCCGAATTCATATACTCAACGTATAGTTTGTCAAATGGAGAAAATTCGACCTATTTTTATCTGTGTTCATCATAGGGTATTAAATGGCCTCTATGTTTTATATCAACATGTGATGGATCATGACAATAATTATGTATTAAAAGAACTCCTAGATGAACTGCTTCAGTTATTAGATTTTGCAGCAGACACTGTGGGAACATTAGGGTGTATTGTGAAGGAATGTGGACTAAATTCACACAGTTTTATCGAATATCTATATATTCCACTCAGAAACTCCCCATATTCTACATACTTATTCGTGAAATAGTATATATGGTGATTGCATATTCACTTAATAACGGTAGGTGACATAATCCGCAGTACAGATTCGGTCATATCATCCTTTATATTATTTTTAGAAACGCACGCAATTCGAGTTAATTTCCGACTATTAAGCCGCTGTTACAGTAAACTTCTCAGCATAATTAGTAAAACATGCACACCTCCCACCCAGGAGTACGGATTTCTCAGACTGACCAGCTACACCGGACTTATCAAACCCAAATGCAAAACTGGCACCTGTATTCTATGGGTAAGCAAACCATTACTGTAGATCCAACTCACAACCATCTAAACAGGTACGTTATCACATCCGTCATTTGAGTTACATGACTTGGAGCAATGGTAACTTACCGACACTGCAATGGTCATTTTATGAATTGTCCAGTGAAATACCGGATTTAAAGGAGGATTTGTATATTGTCAGCACCCCGGACGCTGAGAACATAGTGAGTCAAGTTAGACCCATCTTTTTGTAAACACCCAACTGTAATGTTTCTAAATCATTCATGATATGTATCACATCCGTCTAATCGCTGAAAAAAAAACAAAACCATTTTTAGAGACTATTCCAACCATGAACCCACTCGCTAGTGATTTTTCAACTGAAAGTGAAAGCGAAATTCTGGCTATCGAGGCCACCCTATTATCTCCGGTACTAAACAGCACAAAGCGACGACGAGTGAGCTATGTGGACAGTCTGAGTTTGAGTCTACCCAAACCTAAGCGTAAGATATTACCAAACCAGCCGTCAATATATATCGATTTTTTTCGAATAGCCTTACATTCGTCACAAGACACAGAACGGCCGAAAAAACTGAGAACCAGATCCGAACATGCCGCGACCAGATTATGTGAATCATTAACTCCCACCATTTTGAGAAAAAAAGTAAACGCACCGACGTCGCCAAATGAAAATCTGACCATGGGTCTCCAGCGAGACTTCACCTCCACTGTTAGAGTGAGACGGCTTCTACGTGGTATATTGACCGGAGCCAACATGAGCAATACACGGGGGAGGGTCGAGATACTGTTCGGACAATGTAATCGTCTGGTCGAGAGTAGTGGTAATTCAAAATGTAATCAATTGAATTATTTAATATATCATATTGAGCTGACCATACAAGGTTAATTTTTATTTTGATATTTAGCTTTTGTTCATATCACTGTTTAGAGATCGAGCGAATCCTCATGCTAGTCTCAACCATATCCCAACGCACGGTACAAAATGCACAGGCCAGATCCCCCTGCTGCCAACGTGAGGCCCCTCACATAGACATTTCATGCGACTGCACGAACTGTCAATGTCTAAGTGAACTTCAAGAGTTAATTAGTCTGTATAATATACGGCCCGGTTGTTATTTACAGTCAGAAGGAAAACGATATTAATTTCTATTGATGTAATAATTATTTCCGATTTTATATCGTTGTACAGATGTGTATTTAATCAAATTTGAAAATTTGCTAGACAATGTGTTTTCAACTGGAGTTGACTGCCTGTCAACATTATTCACCACAATAGGCAGGCAAATAAATATGCAATAGTTTTAGCGTACTACTTGTGATTATTCTATTTTCTTTGACTTTGGCCTGTGTGCTACTAAGTGTCGCAAGAAAAATTATTTGCATGTGTAGAGGGAGAAAATTTACAATCCCTTTTGGCCTGGTTTCTTTATTATCGGATGATAGTAGACGTGCGCGCCGTAATGAGAGGTCAAAGCATTGCCGAATCAAAATTCCTTTCACGAATCATGACCTCCCTATCCGTGTTGTTAGGAAGGGTATAAATTGATCGTAGGATTTGTTACTGATGGTCAACTCAATATATCTTGAAGTAGGACTTGAAACATATAGACGCCTAGTTGGAAGAATCACCTGTACACTCAGAACCCATGACCCCGGTACCTATTTACAGAGTTATGTGTCCAGATCCGTAGATCCTGTTACTCACTATCTGGTAGGTGAACAATTCGGCCTTATGAACTGATATTTGTAGAAGTCTAGGAGTTAGATATATATAAAATAAATTATCAATCCGAGCTTACTTGAGTGTCACTTTAGGGCGGATCCTATTTGACTACAAATATCGGAAATATACACTAGTGCAATGTCAACAATAGTTAATAAATTGTATTATAAAATATTGATATTATTTTTAGCATTGGAAGAAAAAAAATTATTTTCAGGCTAGTTATGAGACAAGCACGTCATTTGCAGAAGATTGGGGATTGTTAGCACGGATCAACTCCTGGGATATGGGGTATGACTCCGGGCTATTTCTCATCAAAGTCACGGCATGTCAGACAGTTCTGTGTTAAAACACTAATTTAGACTCACAGCACTGACACACAATCTCCACAAATTCTGTGAATATAAAACATCCTATAGAATATATTAATTATTTGAATTCCACAAATTCTACCAATCCATGTTCATGTCTGAATTTGTGTGGCGGAAAGTGTTGACAGCGCCGTGATTCAGCCATTATTGGCTTAATTGAAACATGATTCAGGTCTCTGAATGCCGTAATAAGAGTTAAAGCTGACTGGGGGAAAATGCAGTATTCTTAATAGTAACGTTCATCCACATCGCTGCGGGTTTCGTGAAGGAAATAAACTATTTACTGACGAGAAACCATTTATGACTGCTTTAAACGTATTGAACTGCGAAAGCGACTGCTACCAAAGCATGCATTCGTTTATCAACGCTTAAATTAAGCTACGTTGTCAGCAGTCATCATCACCATTCTGAATCAATCACAGACTACATTGACTATATCTATATTCGAATTCATCTGTAAATAAATTCATCGTAAATATTCCGGAATGTGTTTCATGAATTTAATAAACTTCATTGTAGATGAGATCGTGAGTATTCCGGAAAATAATTCATGAGTTTCATATGGCTAAAAATTAGCCTATAAATTAGCCTTCATTTGAGTATTATAACCGAAAATCGAAAGAGCTAAAATGATTTCATCCAGAAGTGGGTTAGAAACTTCACAGAGGTAAATATTTGTCAGAGTGAGTTGTCTTGATGTCAGAGTGTAAGTTAATATCTTTGGTATTTTTATTATTGACACATAATTGCGATGTTGTCGTATCAAATTGAAAAAATAAAAAAAAGTGTACATAAGACTGACTAAGTCTCGATATATTTCATTAATAATATGGACTTCCTGGGTGGTGGTACATTTTGAAGTATAATCCTACCTATTCCCCCTGTATCGTGGCTAGCCGTAGTATTTTAGAATTAACCCTCAATAGGCGCATAGCAGTGCAGTTACCAGTCCTACATGTCTGATTACCAATAAACCGGGTGGACCAAATGTTTTAAGTGTGCATAAACGGTCGGGGCACATTAATCATAATAATACCATGATTAAGCGTCTTAAGATGACACCCAGCAGTTCACCGTATCCGCATCCTCAGACTTAGACAATATTTCAGTGAGTCGATCGAGATGTTACGCCTGGTAAGGGAAGATCATCACAGTCGTTTTAATCGCCTGGCCGCGTGGAAAAAGTATCTATTATTGGCCTATGATTTGGAACTGCCCCAATTGAAAATATTGGTAATTTAAAATTCGGTCAGTTGAAAATTATTGAGCCTTTTAAAGTTTCTATGTACAGCAACCAGGATCATCAATCTATTATCTGATAGAGGTCAAGCCGTGACGGAAACGCGCAGGTTGTTTTCCCGATTTAAATTGAAGACTGCGTATAAAAAAATCATGCAAGGATTGACTCTCTTGTTAAATTGGTCTTTAGATCACGATGGTGATTTTCGTAATTTTAATCCCCAGTCGCTTAATAAACTTTGGGGTGTGCGCACACGTTATACTAAATGTGCAAATTCCGATATCACAGAGGCAATCCTGGCCATTAGTCTTATTTATACGTGTGATTGGGGAATATTCGAGCCTGCGCGCAACAGAGATGCGGACGAGCGTGAGCTGTTAACCCGGTGCATGATCGTGAATGATTTACCCATGTCTTCTTTACGTATGTTTTTGGGACGAAAGTAAGTGAAATTGTTCATGTATATCCACAATTATTTCTTTTTAAAAAGTCACTTTTATATCATCATGACCCATATAAGATAATCCCTCAGACTTATGTATGTTTCAGTTTTCAATCGACTCGATATAATTGCCACTTAAATTTTCCTCGAATCATATAATTTACCTAGTTGATTGACTATAAATATCCGTCATAATATATCTGGAAAGTGGCCATAAGTCAGTTGAATCCCATATGTGTACGCAATTTTTCCTCGGCCCGAATGTCCACAGCATAATAATGTCTCAGCGTCTCATATAAATCAGTTAATCCAATTATCGAATTATTTGGTTGGCGGATTCGCCGAAATTTGGCTACCCAGTATATTTGAACTAACTGTACGTCATTTCCCCGAAAAATTCAACCTCATCAGTCCGATCATCTCGGCCCCTCCCCAAAAACTCGTAATTTTATGATAATACGACAGACCGCTAACCGAGACGTAGAGACATCATTAGAGAAAGTGGAGACCAACTGAGTCAGGTAAAATTTCCTACATTTCCATTTTTATGCCGGCTATGATTTAGTCGATATTCCATGATTTTTCATTACTCACTAGTGAATGGTCTTTTGTAAGAAAATTTACTCGACCGAAACCTATTTTTGGTCAATATTCTTACAATAGGGCAATGACAAATTGATATATCCAACTGACATCCTAAATGGTAGCCAGCGTCTGATGCGTCACAAACTACCCTACTAATTCCTGCCTCCGTCTCAACAGGGTTAAGAAATGGAGTAATTATAAAAATTGAATGTTGATCCCATCGATCATCAGTCATTAAACGCCTCTTTTCAGTGTCATGGAAGTGATTGTGATGACCCCCGACGGACCGAAGGCAGAAATCGATTTAAATTTACGTTGTTCTGTCAAAATGCAGCTCACAACCAGTGAATTATCAGAATGTGGGCTTCATACTCTGTTACGGCATGTCACCTCAGGGCAAGCTGCGCATTGGTTAAATCGTTTATCAGAGCAACCAGGATCTGGGCATTGGATTGTGGCCTATTTAAAACAGACGAAATGTTTAGCCGTGACAGACGCCGTCTCCGACCCTAAGTGTGATTGTTTTGATTGTAAATCGGCGCTGAAGAAGCTGAATCTGAGTCAGCAATTCATAGTTCTATCCGATGCATTGGAATGTTGTCTATCATTGCTCTACGATATAATAAATGGTAATAGCAATTTGATTACGTGACCTTTTAATGTGAGCTGAATACATAAGTCCTATTGTCACTTTAGTATTTATGAAAAGATAAATAAAACATGAAAACGGATACTGTAAGCTAGAATTTCCATCCAACCCCATTCATTCCATCTCGACCGACTGACGTATTTACGGCGTGTGCAGAATATTCTGAATTATAGCCCTGAGTGAAAAACATTACGAGTCCAAAATGTTCATTAACTATTTACAGCATTCTTGCGCTTTACCAACTTTTCATGTCCAGATTAATCAAACCAGATAAAACGGCCCATTGTAATTGAATGATTGGATAAGGACTAAATTAACATATGTATTTTTAGGTGGTATCTTGGAGGATTCCACGCTGTATTTTATGAATAAATACTTCAACCTACATAATGGAGCCCATATGATTCTGAATGTGAGGGCAGACTACGACTCAGACATGGACAAATATCTAGCAACCTCGTCACAGATTCATCCAGTATTATCATTAGTCTTTAATGGTATGTTTACGTGTCTCAGCTGTAATTTTCAGTAACCTATTTAGGAGTCATGCCAGTACAATCACATTATAATCTGGATTTCACCAACGTAACCCCCTGGGGGGTACAGCTGTTGAATAGCGTCAGAAAAGTCCTGAAAAAGGACAAATGGCAAAACCTTGTCAACACCTGGTGTCTACAGAAGAGTCATGATGAATCCTGTAAGGTTAACAGATTTGGATTATCCGTCTTGCAGTATTGTCAGGAACATTCAAATCACATGACCGCCGCCATTTATAGGACCAGGTGTTAGTTAATAGTTATCTAGATGTTGTAGTTGATTGTGGCGCCAAAAGGCAAAGAAAATTAAAAAGACAATGAAATATTTTATTTTGTTTTGTAGATATTGATAACTCATTGACTGACTGAATTGACTTTTATCCTGTGCATAGTCCTTGTGCACATTCATAATTACTAATCTTACATGTATTGATTAAAGAGCTTATCAATTGTAATTGTAATTGAATTTTGATTGTGGCGCCAAAAGGCAAAAAGAAAAAATAATAAACTTTTTGTTTTGTAGATATGGATAACCATTGAACGACCGAATTGACTTTCCGCCTGTACATAGTCGTTGTGTGCGTGTTATTCATCGATAAATATTAGAGGTCATACTTGTATTGAGTAATAAGCTTAGCCACTTATCGTTGCAATTGAATTCTCACGTTATATTAAAATTGGATTTACATTCCCTCTACGTAATCGTGATAATTATATGTAAAAATGTGTAAAAAGCTCTTAAAATAAATCCCTAGACCATTATCACACCCACTTACAGATCAGAGTACAACTCCCACATGAAGACGATGGTTGAAGGACTTCTGCGGTGTCAGACAAATGTCTGCTGCGAAGAGCGTAGTTGCGAAGTCAATAAGCTGTTTTTCATGGTTTTACTGAATGCCATCCGACTATTGAAACATATATCGTGTCTAGAGCCCGTAGAATCAGACATACGACTGCCAACAACTCTTCGTGAGCTACAAAACCCACTTCTGATGACCAATCATATATTAAAGCTCTACTTCGTACCCTCCGGCAGCCGCCATCATCGTGTTAAATCTGCATATATACATGTGTCACAACTTTATGACATTGGTCGAGAAATAAACTTGTATTTTCAATAAATTTGTATTAATGTACTTCAATGATTGATAACTTGTTAATTTCCATAATGATGTAGTCTTTAAAAGGACTTTTTATATATTAGTAGATGACTGAATATAGGTATTCCATTATGTTCAACATAATTGACTTAATCGATATTCGAATTCCGTCAACAGCAGAATATCCAACGATGTACAGAATATTGTCACAAATCTGGTGGTATAAAGGAGTGAAGTTCTGTTGTTCCTCAGTAGAAAATACAGAAGGCAGAAAGTGCAAAAATCCTATGCAGATAAGTTTACACGTTATTTATTGAGTGTAATTCTGTCATTAAGCCGTCTCAATAATATGGAAGTCACATCTTGGGAACAAAAACCGGAGCCAGTGTCAACCGCAAGAACATATGCATGTCATGTACAGTCAATGAGAAGAATATCAAGTAAGTGTTTGACTAATAAATGAGTGTGTAAGATGCTAACCAAATCAAACCTTAGAAATGACGCGGTCTATAAGGTTCACATTAGTAATTAGTTGTCTAATGTTGCTATTATAGCGTAGATGTTTCATACTGATGAAAATAATACTTAATTACTTAGTTAACCCCTAATGGAATCTACTCATGATATATATCGTTAATGTATTTCTTGAAATTATCAGTGTAATATGGGCTCAGGTCCGATAAAATTCTCATTGTGTTATCATCCATATTTAGTATTTCCTCCATGGTTATATTACGTGCCATAATATTTATGACATTGTCAGCAATGATATTAATCGTATTCTTGTCAAATTTGATTTTGTTTATGCACAAAGAACATGACCGTGTTGTACTTTCAACTCTGTGAAAACACATGGAGTTGTACAACAGCATGATTTCGATGTCGAATCGTTTGGTACCCAGATATTCTCTAATTGATTTGGGGATTTCATTAAACCACGTAACAAAACATCTTGGAAATATCTTAGAGACTTTATTCGGACCCGGTGCCATCATTTCATGCGACATATGACCAGGCTGATTAACATTTTTCTTAATATAGACCCCTCGTACGCACTTGAAATCTTCGAACATATTACGCCCATTTCTGGTTATAATTGACTTTGTAACGACCTGAAACAAATCAGCCGGCCTGCCATTCCTTATTATACGGTTTATGGTGCACATGGCCATTTTCCTATGAATAAGATGAATGGGGCACCATTCGGCCAATCTGAGGAGGTTATTTTGAGACATATTTTCACTCTTGCTTAGTTTGATATCAAGAATGATCCTGATATGTGTATTAAGTATAGTTTGCACTCTGGTGTAGTTAGCTTTGCTCCAGGGTGGTTGTATACCCAATCCGAAATTGTACAAGCCCGCAGAGCTGGCATAGGCTACTTTGAGCAATTGTCTTTTTGTGCCCAGATCTTTCAGACTTCTAATAGCGAATATCTGCGATCTGAGTTTAGAGACAATATGTGATATCTGAGGATCAAACTTCATATCATCAGTAATTCTAATCCCCAGAATGTTTATGGTATTAGTGACTCGTAAACGACCCAGGCAAGAATCAAATTCATTCGGTAAAAACTGACTTTTCCTTTTATTTCCCGCGTAAATCACAATGGTTTTGAGCCGGTTGATCTGAAAACCGCAGTTAGCCATGAACTCCTTTGTCTCCATCAGCATATTATCTAATTTTGTTAATATTTTTGTGTGATCCGTGTCCCAAATGGCTACAATGGAGTCATCGGCGTAACATTGGGCCAAACGGCCCGAGGCCGCATCCGGCCCACCTCTGTTCCCGATAATAGTCTTAATGAAGGCATTTATAGTTAGATTGAACAGAAGTGGGCTAGATGCGGCCCCCTGCATACATCCAGCTTTAGGAATGTCAAATTTGTTCGAAAAAACCCCATTTGATAATAACTTCCCGCTGCGTTGTCTAAAAAGACTGTAAAAAAATACTAAAGTATGTTTTTGTATTATTTTGGCTAGTATTTTCTTGATTATTTCATAGCGAACGCAGAAAAACGCGCTGGACAAGTCCAGTCCCAAAATGATAACCACCGCGTCAGGTCTGATAAGGGATATATCGTAAATCAAATTGGCAACAGCCAAGTCGCACCCCATGTTTGTTCTGAAGCCAAATTGCTTTTTGTCGAAGAGGTCGTTGTTTTCACAAAAAATTTGTAGGCTGGCAGTCATAATTTTGCCTAATAATTGTTGGTCGGCGCTACCGATAGATAAAAATCTACGGTTCTTAATCAGATTTTGATCACCTTTTTTACTGATTGCTATGAATCTAGTTGTTAGAAATTGATTTGGAAATTTTCCTTTGATCAAATAGCGCTCTATTGCTTCAAATATCAGTTTTTTATATTCATGTGGGAGCGACTTGAAGACATTGCCGTTCAGATTAGACTCGTATCCTCTGGTATAGTGTTTCAAAGACCTCAGACAACTCTCAAAGCTCTTAACCTTGTGATTTTTGCTCGACCATTGAATAATATCTTTCTCGAAGGAAAATTTGTCAGTTTCCTGAATTGTAGGATAGAAATCGCAAATATCATAGGTTGGGGAATAATCCTTATTGTGTAAAATTATACCAGCATATAGCTTTATGAATTCGGTAGCCAAGTCGTTAGACGAAAAGCTTTCCTTGGATGTGGCATTTAGCCTGTCCTTTGGATTCAGCTTTTTGTTAAGCTTGAATAAATCCAATTCAGTGAACAATTCCATAGAATTTTTCTTGGAAAACCCCAACCTGCGATCTTTGCGATATAGTTTTTTAGCTACCTTTTTCATATGAGTGATTTTGATATCCAAAATATTTTTAGTAATCTGGTCAACACACGCATCACTTGCACGCAGAAAACCACTCAGAATATTCCTTATTTGTCTGCTTTCGTCGGACAAAATATGGTTGCAGCTAAATATCGGACTTGTGGTGGAAGTAATCGGCTGAAGAAGTCCCGCTAGTTCATTGACGAAAGTGAATAAATAATCCGATGATCTCACCCGTTCAAAATCAATGCAGTCCCCATTAACTGGTAAATTAGGGTTGTCTCTAAAATTACATAAATTGCCCGTGAGTCCTATTTGATCATATTTAATTTTTACGTCTAGTCTATTCATTAACTCCGGTAAAAGACTTGTGGCCAGTTTGCCCAGTAAAATTCTGTCCAGTGGAGGGCGTTTATCATAAAT
>SCLF01744221.1:0-13200 GCA_004367975.1 Mesochordaeus erythrocephalus | reverse complement strand
CTCTGGAGAGGTGTGTCATAGTCTATGACGTCCAATTTAGTCAAAGGGATTATGGAGGGTGCCCAACCAAAATGACAACTTTTCAAAATAAAAATGATTATTTTGGTATGTAATTAATTATTTTCCGCCTCTAAAAGCATGAAATTTAAATAATATACCGTATTGAAAAATATACCGTATTTTGAAAAGTTGTCATTTTGGTAGGGAAGCATTCCTGACACCGTAAGTTTTTATGCGGTATTTGGTTTAATTTAACAGTTTTTAAAATTCAAGGATGATTTATAAAACATCAACTGCGACGAGTTAGGCTGTATAAAGAAGTCCTTACCGCCAATAGGTACGTTATAAAGATCATATAAAAATCCATCATTTTAAAATTTATTGATTACGTGTTTAAAATTGAGTGAAAAGCGTTTCGAAATTGATTTTCTCGGCTCAGCGGGGCATATTCTGGCTAGAAATATGAATTCTTCACTCGGCAGGGTATTGGATGGACATGACTCGAGCATGAACATTTCCATTATTATTGATTGAGGCCAGGTGTCTTTGGGTTTCTTATTAATTTCGGCATCACATGTTTAGTCCACTCGTGATCACAACGGAAAACGTCAATTTTGTTAACTTAGTGAATATTCTGGTAACATTGAAAAACAATCATATATGTCCTTAGTGCTGATATGGTGTGTAATTAATAAATCGCGAGAAAGCTGTTCCCAGAAGAGGCTTGAACTCGCGACCTTCCGATTCCTAGTCGGACGCTCTCCCGACTGAGCTAAGCGGACACACTTTTTATTATTGCCTAATCACTGGAATAAACACATTGGAATAAACAAATTTTAATTATGACGAGTTAAATGCCGAAAACGATGCATTTGAAGGCGATTGGTGTTATAGAAAATTAACCAGCATACAGTAACTATATAAGTAGATTGGATCCACGATCCAAGTCTAATTTATTATTCAAAATGATTGTCTTTTTATCGACGTTTTCAATACAGAAATGTGAGTAAAATTGGCATTTGTAGATTTGTTTCTAGAGCCGTTTACCCAGAAAATCCATGAATAATTTTAGTCAAGTGTTTACCGTTATATAGCTAAACGATTATCTTTCTAATGTTACGCATTTGATTAAAAACTATTAATGGATTTTCCGAAGCGGCGGCTCGAGAAAAAAATCTACGAGTGTCAATTCTGCCCTCGGTTCTGTAACTAGTTTGTAAAATAGTTCATTAACAATCAAACGGCTTGCGGTTTCAGCCACTGAAAATCACGGAATATTGTCCGTTTTTAGGCCAAAAATCCTCTCAAAAATAATGCAATTCATTCTCATATAAGGGAGCCGTTCAATACGGTCGTCATTTCGACTAGAAATGCTGTAGAGTCCGATACAGATAAAATAGGAATATGATTTTTAAGAGTGAAAATCAAAATTAATAAAAACAACACTGTCGGTCATGATACATATATCAATAGAATCTGAACTCGACTAAGTTCCCAGAAACACAGAATGCAGCTAGCGCAAACTATTTTTTCCAGATTTTTTCCGGTAATAATGCCGAACCGGATGTTTCCCCAAATATGGGCAGCATTTTTTATTGGACCAAATCTGTTTGGGCTCCATTGATCAAATATTGCCTATTATTATTGTATGCGGTATTGAATAATTCCCTAGTACAGAATTTCCAATTAGTTTTCGATTTTCCCATTTGGCATGCTGTTGACAACGAACTTCGATTTAATCAATAGATGGTCAAGATACAGCTTTATTGGAATCATGAATAAGCAATGATGATTGAAAGGTCATATGGTTACAACTGGAGTTCAATACTGCTGGACTTCAATACAAGTGGAGTTCAATAATTACAAATATCATTATTATATTGTTTTCAATATTTACTTTCCTTTATTCCAGATGTTAACACTAGTTATGGAGAAAGTGTCTGATTGGGAGAGACCAAATGGGCGTCTTTAAATTCCACGCGCGTTGATATCAGGTGTACGGAATTTAGGTCTTTTCATTGACCGCGTGATCAAATATACGAATCTACTCCTAATGGTATCTGAATTCAAACAGTTGGGAGGCCTATAAATGAATTAGTCATACCCTGACACAACCGAGCAATATAGACAAGCAATCAAGCGGGTACAATTTACAAATATTCCTTTTACTATTCCTGTTCATATCATTACACAGACGGAAATTTTGCCTTGAAAATAAGGGATGATAACTGCGATATTATATCCACGATCTGTAACCGGGAGGTAACCAGTTTTGAGCAAAACGTGAAAAACGGCAGAAATCGACGATTTCGCACACAAATACGCACACGAGTTAAAATTCCGAATATACCTTACAAGTACACACATTGTTATAAAGGGAAATTTTATCTACAACCGATTAGGTTGTTTTGGAACCATTTATGCCAGCAACCCAAGCAGCAATTATTGTTCAGAAAAGATTATGATGGATGATAGGCTTTTCATACTTGATTTTTGTCATTTTTATTGAGCCTACTGAATTGTTTTGAATTTGTTTTCCTATACTTTTTCAATAATGAATAGGTAAATAAATACTTAGTAGCCTACGTAGCGCATAGATATCGTGTAGGCCCCTGGTTATTTACACGTTTACATATTTGTTGCAAAGAATGAAATATATAAAAAATATACACTTTTGACAATTTACAAAATTTTCAAAAATTAAATTTTACATTTTTTCCATGTCCATCGTCTCTACGGCAGTCTTGTGTTGCTCCATGTCTTTCGACACGAATTGCCTTATGCAGGTTAAATGTTACGCTCACTTGGTCACTTCCATTGATCATTTGCTGATTGTGCCAGTTGGGATCTTCGCCACTTTTCCCTTCGTGTCGAAACAGCGCCCCTGGAGTCAAGCGGACAGAGTTTCACCGTTTCTCTCTTAGATTGACTACCGAAGAATTAGAAAAAATCAAGGAGGAAAAGAGGAGAATAAGAGATTCACCAGAGATATATTTAGAAAAGAGAAAATCACGAAGAATACCCCAGGAATGAGATTTTACGATGTAGGGTTCATTGGCTGACTAGAAGCAGCATGATTTCCGGTTGCGTAATGTTTTACGACCGAAATGTTGGAACTATTTTATTTTTTTCTCGGCGCTTCTAGTCTTTATCATATAGCCAGCTTCAAATATGTTTTTGATTTGTATTAAACCCCTGTTCGCGTTCGTTTCACCAATTATATATTTTTAAGTTATAAAAGGTTTGGGAGGAAACGGTTTAAAAATATTTCGGTACGCTAGTTTCGAATCCACATCGGAAAATAGACATGAAGTAAAATGATATTAATCGTATTAAATTTGCTGCTACATATACAGGTTTGTTATTAACTCTCTTTTTGCGAAATTTCATGAGTGGTGGTAAGTGCATTGGCGTTTCTAGTTGTTTCCGTCTATTTGCCTTTTCATCAGTATGATTTATTTGTGAAGAGCTGGAAAGGCAAATGCAAACACCACCGCTATTAACATTTCGTAAACATTCGAACATTCATTTAATATTCTTATAATTAGTGAGATAAAAATACCCTTCTCGTGTCAATATAGGATATATATTGGTAATATTACTTGTTTTCGTAGGCACGGGGTATTTGGAGCATTGATTTTGCATTAAGTAGACTTTCATTAAGTAGATTTGCAGCGTTTGTTCTACGGCTCTAGTAGGATCCCGCGTATTGATCATTAGTGGCTTATTTTGATTATAAGACTCGGCTCATCCCTCAATGAACAATATCGATCATATGTTTTACCCGATAGAATACGATGGGAGACTAAGTTGACGTCCGGACATGCCTATTTTATAATGGATGTAGAGTATTTCTGAAATAAAGTCTGATTTTATTGCCAAATACAGTCCTGCATCCAAAGTTGGAGCATTTTAACAAATATTTATTTGTTCCATTCGACTTAAGATCGCGCCGCCAATAGTTGTTTCGGGGGGTTCACACTGGGAATGAAGGCCCAAATACTATTGATCAACTTACACACAAATGGGTCGGTATGTCTTTTAAGCGTATATTATTCCATGTACGTTTGTATTATATATTCTTTGTCTTCTTTCCGAAACAGATGACGGAACAATATTCCAAAATATACCTGAACGATATCGAACAAAAACGGAAATGTTCATTTTGAAACGACATTGGGAAACGACAATTTGAAAGAACATTAAAATTAGCACCTCCAAAAAGATTATTATTCGCTCAGGAAAATATTGAAGTCTTAAAACTTATAATAGCCCTCATTCTGCTGATTTAAATAATAATTATATACGTATATTATTTAATTATAATATATATATATATATCTTCGATTTTCGTGCACACTAAATATTCCCACGCTTCAATTTTGACAATAATTGTTCCCCGCTAACACGGACAATAAACGGATTGTATATTTAGCTGCTTGCAACCATTTCTAGAACTTTTTGCCCAAAAATCGCACATCTATTTTCCTAAGTACTCAAAGACTATTAAAATTAAATACGTATTAATTAATTTTTTAAGAATATAATTGTAAATAAAAATTTTAATCATTATATCAAACCGGAAGTCCTATCACTAACCTCTCATTTAGGGTCTGTTAATCTGTTAATTCTTCAAAATGGATAAATTTGATTACAGCATATCTCTCAGACACCATATTGTACATTTTTGGTCACGGACACTGATTTAGCGTTTTTAAGGCCTTAGATCAGCCCTACTGATCCCCCACTAAATTGGACGTGGAATTTTTGGAACTATTTTTAGACCTTAAGTTTAGAACGAAAGCATACAGACAAACATGAACCAAAACTTAAATAAGAGGCAATACAGAGAACATGTGTGGACTTCAATCTGTAATAAGTGCTACATTTCAATTCGAAATGAAATGACTCTGTATGACGTACAATTATGATTACTAAATAAAAGTCATTCACCTAGTGTTCTCCCGAAATAGCGAGGGGCACAAGCATCTTGATTGTGAACAAAATCTATTGCAAAGTGTATACCGAAAGTATTCACCAAAACTGTAAATGCGAAGTGCCTTACTATGCAAGCCCTCTGAACGGCACAGGCAGTTTCATTTTGAATATAATCTAATGAAAACTATATCATTTGAACGGATATTCACCCTTGGCATTTTTGAAATAAAACAAATATTAGAAGACTGGATATTGAAATAATTCGATTAATTTCCGTGGCCAAAAATGTGCAATATGGTGCCTGAGATATACTTAAAAAAAGGTGGTTGAGAGATAGTACGGCGAAAATTTTATGGAGGCATATTAAGACACGCTATTTTAGTACTTCGTTAATTAAAGCAAAAAATTCAGGCCAAATGGCTTTTCAACCGATGGCAGATATCGGAAAGAGAACTTTCAAAGGAGAAAATCGATCGGGAGGGGCTCAATGCTAAACCGTATGTGATTGGAAAGCTTGTGTTGGAAGATAGAAATGACTTCCACTTTGAAATTCAAAAGAATCACTATTTTATTGTCAATGCGAATGATGGTGCTGTTTGGCTGAATAATTCAATCGATAGGGAAGCAATTACGGATGGAAAAATTAACTTGCAGGTAAGTAAAGCAAATTTTAGGCTTAACCACAAAAGCATAACTAAAAAGGCGCAATTCGTATAAAGAATATTTATTGATGAAAATGTGCAATTATGCGAATTTAAAATTTTGCGGTATACCACAAGCCTCATTAGTGTAATGGATAGCACGGCAGCTCCGGAGATTGTAGGCCCGGGTTCGATCCCCGTTTGGGGCATAGCCATTTCAAAGTGTTTATGAGTCATTCTGACATTCGTAGTAGTAGTGACATTCGGCCGGTCCGTTAACAGTATAATTTAGGTGTATGCAAAAGATGTAACCGGAAATGACATTATTAACCCGAGTGCGATTGAAATTTATGTCAACGATATTAATGATAACGATCCTGTTTTCGATGAAGAGACGTATATTGGTCAAATTGATGAGCATTCTCCTATCGGTAAGTCTTCATTTTCGTGTCTGCTTGATGTACCGAGTACGTTGATAAAAGGCCTGTTGTTAAGTACATTAAGTCCGAATAATTCTGTTCCTTTTGTTTCTTACCCGCTTGATATAGAAGCCGTTAGAACCTACCAGAAGTACCGTAATGACTAAACGTGATATTTTTGGGGTGGGATTTTGAGTCAAAGCATTTTTTCGGGCTATTTGCAGACAGTCCAGGTTTCAATATTTATATAAGCAGTTAGATCGGCTATCACAACTTTTATTGAAGGCCATTCCTTTTTGATACGCAAAAGATAGAGAAATACGACTAACAGGAAACTTGGGTCGGTAGCTCAGTTGGTAGAGCGCCTACCTAGAACTGGAAAGGTCGCGGGTTAGAGTCTTACTCTACCCCAAGATTTTCACCAGTATAAATATTGTACGTCGATTTTAATTAAGTGTTGTTAGCTTTGAACAGATAGAGATAGAGTCTGTAACAAGCTAAAAGTAGAGGCAGCTCCGGAGATTCTAGGCCCGGGTTCGATGCCCGGTTGGGGCATTGTAATTCACTGGAATGAATATAATTGTTGTGCTTTGTTGCTGCTTGGCAATCAATATCAAAGTAAGGGAGCGGGTTACGGCTAAAAATGTGACTAGGTTGAGCTGATATCCCACAAAAGAGATTATCAGTTTTTTGGATGATAATCCGCGTCCGAGGACTACCCCTTAGAGACTTTTTTTCAGACTTACAGCTAGAGATTTACAATTCTTTGTGTACCGCTTTTTTACCAACCTTGACAAAATGTCCCGCGTTTTAACAATCGTCTAATTAGTTGGCCGTATTACAAGTCGATTTAATCCCCACGCGGCCCATTTCAATATTGAATCACTGGAGACTGAGTGTTCTCTTATTTTTCTAATGAATAATTTCACCATCTGGAATTAATGCCATAATTTTCTTTGCCTGGGGCGTTTACAACACCTTTGACATGTACAAAATAATATTATTGGCTTTTGCGCCTAGTTTTTATGGCTTCATGTTTGCACTAGTAGGTCAGTCTGCAGATGGGATCCGTATGGACGAGATCAATTTTGATAGTTCTGGATCTAAATTTCACTCATAAAATGTCAGATATATGACTTCCTGTTGTTATTTGTCGAGTCTTTCCTGCATGGGAACCTTGGCGGAAACACTAACAGCCCTATTGGGATAGGTTATGGTTGGGGTTTGGCGTTAACCTCCCGGTCACCGAGTTGGTAGAGCGTTCCGCTGGATACAGAAAGGACGCGAGGTTCGAATCCCGACGAAAGCGCATATTTTTAAGGGCGTAACCAATAGTACGCCCTGGATGGGTTAGGGTTGGTGTAACCATAAATCATGATATCTTCCAGGTAACTTATCGTCCCAAAACGGACGACGACCTTGTTTTTACCGGAAGTTATCTTTAGAGAAAACGAGTAAAAATAGGATTAATTACCAAACTCTTAATTTTGGAGATGGAAATTAATACATTTTGTTGTCGTCCGTTTTGGAACGAATAGTTGCCTACGACTTATATGAAAAAATATTATCCTGAAAAACTATCGTTGAAAAACTTGTGGTGGGGTAACCTTTTGCATTCCGTGCGACTGTTTATCATTTGTATTAGTTGGAGTTTTGGTTAGGGTAATTTTTCGTTATTTGTCTCTCCGCTATGTTACGGTTGGGGCTATTTTATGTGAACCTTGGTGTAAACAGTGAGTAGCTCCTTTTCCACGTCTCTATAGATGTAAACACGGCCGATACTCATCGCTCATCCCATTAGTATTGGATTTTTTGCCCAAATGTTCAAGTTTGTAAACACCATATGTTGACTCTTTGCCAACAGTCAAACATTATACGAACGTTAATTGGTCAATATCTGACTTCCTATTTCCTCATTAAAACTAAACATATGGTACGCTTTTCTGCTCATATCATTTGAGGACGGTTCGACAGGATATCCTTTGATCTTTATAATATGTAACTCGTGCGTTGACATGGGGCGCGTTGCCATGTTGCGTTGACATAGTGCGTTGACATGGTTCGTTGACATGTTTCGTTGGCACGGCCCGTCACATGAGAAGCGATGTGTATATAAATTGTATGATTTGGAGCGTGACTGTAGACGTCAACTGCAGGCACGCTAAACACAGCAATGTTATGCTGCTACATAAGTTATGAGTTGGCTCCCATTCAGACATATGATGGCCGACCTGATTTGACAGGCTGTAATCTTCAGACGACGACTACAGTATTTGTGTCGGTAAAAAAAGAGAGTAAAATGCAATAAGTGGTGAAATTAAACCTTGGTGCTTTTGCCTCGGGTCACATTTTCCAATTATGGCGGTCGGCTATAACACTGTTATTGCCTATTCAGACTTGTATTCGGCGTCATTCTGTCGAAATCAATGTATCGATGTGAACTTGGTATTCAGCTGTATAAACCTGTTAATTGAGTGACCGAGATATTTCCCAAAACACCTTATTATGCAATATCTGTAGGAAACTATATTAAATTACAGTTTGCGAGATAAATCGTGGTTCTTATAAGCTTATTTTTTGACGTGATTTTCTACAAGCTTTTTAATTTATAATTTTTATTTGTAAAAATTGCTTTTTGAACCGCCTCTGAATACATAATATGCTATAGCGGAACTTTTGGTAACCTAATGGTTTGAATATGAAGTGGTAAAAGTGGTAAAAATATAATTTATTCAAATAGTACGATTGGGTTAAATTTGGGATATAGATTTAGCCGTTAGAGTTACAGATTTATTGTACTCCAAATGCGTATTTAGGCTCCTTTTATCTGGATTAGACGTAATTAGGCGTAAATAAGAATTAGTTCCTATTGCTTTCTCAATAAGTTAAATTTCCCACAATTTTTGGACTCGAAGCCACACGGGGAATAGATAAAATTTTGTAATTTTCAACGAGAATATTCAGGGTCTATCCTAATACATTAGTAATGGCTACAAGCTACTGAGAATGAAAACTTCCGAAATATGCAAGCGACTGAAAGACGCGATCAGCCTACTTGCTAATGAACTATATTTCAGACTTTTCTCGGTAACCGTTTTGGACGTTATACAATTTTCCAGATTTTTCTTATCGTGCTTTCGCACCAGAAGTATTTTCTGGGGTGTGTCCGAAGTGGCCGGACATCGAATAGACAGGTTGTGGAGCCCAATACAGACCAGATAGGAATATATTTTTTACATATTCCTGCAGACTTTTGTATGTTGCATCTTTTTATATATGTTCAATACTTACCGCCTTACAAGTAACAAACATTGTTTTTCGTTAAGAAATAACGGCGGGAGATCTACAGAAAATAAGACTTATTTCTTTGACTAATCGTACTAAAGATTGTTTTTATTAATTTTGATTTTCACTATTAAAATATATATTAGTATATATCAAAAGATGCTGCATCAAAAAGTCTGCAGGAATATGTAAAAATTATATTCCTATCTTGTCGGTATCGGGCTCCACAAGCTGACTTCGGACCGCTCCCGTATTTTCTATATTTTGATAAAATTAAATATTAATAACGAATATATTTACAATATTTTTTTTTTTGACTCTCTCGACTCCCTTATGACAGAATAACCACGTAGATAACCGTATCCGAATAAATATGATCGTCCAGAAAAGTTCGACGTTTCGTGCATAATAAATCGTATAACTTTTTCGTTCGTTTTGGCTCATTTGGCCTTACGTTGGCTCAAGGTTATTCATGAATAAACCAAATGAAGGCTTAGATTTGGCTCTGTGCGAGTGGCCTCGGGACGGTTGCCAGCTGCAGCCAGACTCACTAATGAGTTTACCCTCATTAGCAATAGTTGGAAAGGGTTGAAAAGGGAAAGGGTTGAAAGTATGCGACCTATGGTGAATTTTAATTAATCAGGGGCCACGTTTCCGTCGCAGTGGGAATATAAAGGATTTTTAGTGGCTATTAAACAACAGATACTGGACTGAAATGGCCTCGCGGGACCTATCTGATGTTCATGACCACAGCGGAATATCTCCTTTAGTTGTTTGGGATTAATCGGGATTAACGAATTGATCATTACGGTTCATTCAACCACGGTCGATTAAATCATCTACAATGGGAACGTTAAAATTGGCAGTCGTATATTTTTTTCTCGAGCCGTCTCTTCGGTAAATTCATGAATATTTTTTAATGCGACTGCCAATATAACAATAATAGGAGTGTACCGGATATTCCCGTCTTAACATTTTGTTCCGCAACGTTTGGTGGTGGTTATCAACGGAATTGACCGTTTCAACCATTTGCTAACCCGACAGTCGAACTTTGACATTTTTTGTAATACTAAACCCCTATCAAAACTGGTACCCCCCCCCAGCGGTCTAGAGAGCAAGAGATCGGTTAACGAGAATTAGTGGGTCTGATAGAGTTTTCCCTTTCGGTTCCGAATCTCTCTTCAGAATGTCAGAAATTCGCCTTTGTACAGTTACCCCCTCTAAAGCCAAAACGTGAGTCGAATATAGTTGTCTTTGACAGTCCTGCAATATAGTTTTGACGCAGTTGTTTCAAGTCGACTTTTTAGTGAACATACTTTGCGATTTTGGCATGTTTTCTAAATCATATTAACAGCGAAAAGTGAGAAAACCTTCTCACCTTTCGGGGTCGATCCTTTGAGAAGAATTGAAGCTGGAGTCATGACGCGTAGAATAAGCCCACTTTCGAGCCGATCGGACATACTTCACGAAATGACAGTTTTGACTTAAATTCGGCCACTCCACATAACGGGTCTCCGATAAAAATCTATCAAATACCCTTACAATTTGATATATTATAGGGTTTGTCTTCACGATCAAACCAAACATTACCAAAAGTGCGTACAATTGATTCTTCTCAAGTTCTGATAATTTAAAACTTCACAATATGGGTTTTGGGGGTTAATTGTACGAAGGCGTGTAATTTTTTTGAAAATACATTCGGAACCGCAAGAAAAACTCTATCAGACCCACTAATTCTCGTTAACCGATCTGTTGCTCACTAGAACCCCCGTGATGGGAGGGGGGGGTACCAGTTTTGATAGGGGTGTACTAGAGATGAATTGTCTACTCTTGTTTACAACGGTTCATAGAGATGGAGTCGTGGTAGAAAAATATGAACTTCCTTAATGAGTTATTGGTTAGATACCTTAAGGAACCTACACGAGTGTGCTACCAGAAGCTATTTGTACCTACGTGTTGCCACAGTCTGCAGTCTTATTTATCCGAAATAAGATAATCTAAGGAACGTGTCAATTCACCATTTTCGTCAAGAATATGTTGGTAAGTTTTAAAAATTCTCCATTTGCTTGACAATTGGACTAGAAGGTATATTTAGATTTTATTTTTCACGCTCATTTAACTCCTCGCAAAGACTCGTCAATTTGTCGTGCTCGATAATTGAATAAATCTCCGTAAAAAATGCATAAACTATTAGCTCGTGTCCTAATAATATAATAAAAAATTTATAGATAAAAATGGTACATTGAGAATATGCTTTCATTGAGCTTCCAATCACTTTAAATAACCTCTGGGGTGCCCTAATGGATTTTCAATTACTGATAATATATTACTCCTAGATTTATCCTGTAGATTTATGGGAGAGATGCATTTTCTCATTTACTTAGTGGTCAGTAAATAAATAATGATCTATAAAAGAAATTAAAAGTGTATCTATTTTTTTGTCATGGAGATTGATCCAATTATTTCAATCTCCAGAATTCTTCAGCTTTCTTATTTATGATCGGTATGAATGCTAGTGGCAAAATAAAGTATTCAGTATCATTTACTCCCAAAAATGTCGTTTAGTTTTCTCTTGAACACGGCACGGATGAGGGGTGTGTCCATCGGAGCGAAAATTTTGCTATTCTGCTATTCGTTTCCATCTCCCATTGAACGTAATCAATATTTTTTAATGAAATTTTCAACATTAGTTAGCTAAGTGTGCATGCTTTCAACTGATATATTTAGGGTTCTAAAAATGGCTCATCATTCTGAATGCTTAGTAGGCCATTTCTAGAAGCCTGATCTCCAAGCCAAATATATCAGTTGAAAGCGTGAACACTTAGCTAACTAATGCTGAAAAATTCATTAAAAAATATTGATTACTTTCAATGGGAGATGGAAACGAAGAACTATCAATTTGTTCGCTCCGTTGAACAACGCTGTGGTTGTCATTTGGGCGAAATATTTTTCGTTTCTATTCAAAAAGATCTCCTATGAATATTGGGAGTTACGTACCATCATATACGCCAACAAATTTTGTTCAGATAAATATCAACAGGAGAAGTATTTGTCCAGTTTTTTCCGCAATTTTCGCATTTGGTCTAGAAGTACCGCTCGATGTTTTCTTAACTATGTCACAGCTGTTTTAACTCGCAACATACTATATTTTTTAAAGTGTCATTTCCTAAGTACCAGTAGGGAAAAGATATATCCCACTAGAGGTCGTCTCGGGCAACAATTTGGTGTGATCCGCGATTCAAAATAACCAATTCCCGGTTTTCAAATAGTTCCCGGTTTAAAAATAGTTCCAAAAGTTCGGGATCGTGGCATGTTTCCTAAATCATAAAAAATCTAAAAAAGTCAAAAAATCGTGATTTTGTCACTTTTTGAAAATTTGGGCTTTAGTCATGACACGTCTACTAAGCCCACTTTCGAGCCAATCCGACATAGTTCACGACATCACATTATGTTAGGGGTTTTTGGGGGGTTAAGTGTACGAAGGAGAAAATAGATTTCCCCAAAATTAGACTCGTTTGACGCGCACGGATGTCAGCTACATTTCTTCTCACGCGATCGACCCCGACAGTGGCAAAATCGACCCCGAAAGTGACAAAATCGACCCCGAAAGTGACAAAATTGTGGCTTTTAGACTTATGATTTAGAAAACATGCCACGATCCCAAATTTCCCTAAAAATTCGATTCGCAGTAGAAGCTAAAATACAGGAATAAATGTGTTCATTTTGATAATGTGACTTTCGAGGTCCATAGCTTTAAAACAAATAATCGCAGTAAGTTCGCGATACTTTTATTGGACGCCGATGGGCTTAATTAATCTAGCACGATTTAGTTCGTTGATGAGTTAAAATTAACGTTTTTAAAAAAAGGTCTTTTTGACCTGCTTGTCTTTAGAGGGGGTTAACTGTACGAAGGCGTA
>SCLF01744109.1:0-13201 GCA_004367975.1 Mesochordaeus erythrocephalus | reverse complement strand
TGAAAAACGTTCAGTGTAACTAATTTGGCAGGCCAAAACCGTTTTGGCGCTTTTTGTGAAAATTGAAGCGACTTGCAAAAGTTAACTGCCATTATGCCAGCGGTCGGGCGTCTATTTTAATCCAAATTTTGTCAGTGTTTTGCCTTTGTATGATTTTCGTCGCATACAAAACATGGCGATCTGATCAAAATTTTCACAGCTTCACTGTAAATTCACAAACAAATACGTAAGTACACTATAAGAACGTATTGTTTTTCATTGTCATCAAGGATACTTAAAGAACATTAATAAAATGAATCTGAGTTATCGGGGGTAAAGGACTTGGAGTTCTGGACGGAAAACCAAATGGTTTACTACTTACAGCACTAAGGGTTTTGACGATAGGAACTCGCTTTTAATTTAATATTTTTCTCTGTGTATCCATGTTACCATACAAACAAATTAATGGTTTATTAAATATTTACCGAAGTAGTCTTCATTTTTTCAGAAATCCAACGGTTTTCCGTCCAGAACTCCAAGTCCTTTACCCCCGATAACTCAGATTCATTTTATTAATGTTCTTTAAGTGTTTAAAAATATAATATTCTGAGGTTTAGGTTGGAAATAGGATTCATAATCAATACATATCGATTGCAAATATTGGAAGAGAGAGACAAATACACACTTACGATTAATAAAATCGAAACATTTCATTAAATATTCAGTAAATAATTACTAGTAATACTTATCTGTTATTAAGCTAGGCATATTATTTGATCGAGAAAATATTAATTGAATGAAATTTCGCGTTAAAACCTTTATATTATGGGCGTCTTTGTAAACATAAAGATAACAATTAATTACAAAAAAATTGCCAATAATACATGCCGGTTATTAAGCTAGGTACCCTGAAATTTCTGGACTTCTAGCTATGGATTTGACGGAGAAACTATTATTTGAATGATATTTTCGTGCTAACCCCTTACATTCCGTTTTTTCATACTTTATCGGTAAGTAATATTAATATAATTTCAATATACAGATAGCACAGCTTCCATCGTTAAAATTTTCAACGGAAAATATTGCTTCGTTTTGAATTGAAATCGAAAAGAAGAGCGTAGGGACATATATTCCTAAAGGGTCTCCACAGGATATTTCGCTCGGGGTCTCCACTGGTTAAGCAACGCTGAGTTTTGACTCCCCTGTAGTAAGACCAAAATAGATAATTTCAGAGCAATGCGAAAGAAAAGTCTATCATCAAATGAGCCAGGTGTTACTGTAATTATAATTACGATAAACTAAATACGTGGGTGAACACATGACATGGGGATGCTACAGTTACAAAACTCTGGCACTCTACCTTTATTATGGTGAGTTTACTATATGGAACACCGGAATTACATAGTAAAATATAATTGCCATTAAACCCATAACTCCAACGAAAACATTATTTGGTATTGAAATTGCTCATTAGAATTCGATTTGACACAAACTTATTTACGTTTGTCCCCAACTAATTTCGGATACAAATTAATCACAGACGCTAAAAATGTTGATCCCGTAAACT
Source organism: Mesochordaeus erythrocephalus (assembly GCA_004367975.1). Taxonomy (NCBI): domain Eukaryota; kingdom Metazoa; phylum Chordata; class Appendicularia; order Copelata; family Oikopleuridae; genus Mesochordaeus; species Mesochordaeus erythrocephalus. The sequence continues at coordinate 11,655 of SCLF01744109.1, read as the reverse complement.
TCAATATGGGATGTATTTATCTTTTCGGATTTTGTTTTCTTTGGATTCACTTCTGGTCAAAAGTGTGATACTTCCGGTTTGACTGCGGAACTATAACAGACGTTGCGTATCGATGAAGGGTCATGTGTGCCGAGGGACCAACAATCTTCCATACGGGTTAAATATACAAAACATATTTTTAATGAAACTTCTGGTGTCTTCCATTTTGACCTTAAGATTGATTTCTTCCTTGTTATTGAATATATTAATATAGTAACAATATAACTAACATATTTATATATATTCACCCCTGACAGTCAGTTTATATTAAACCTACAATAAATGAGTTTATATTAAACATATAATAAACGATAACAATAATAATGATTAATATTCCAGCTTACTAATAGTATATAGTAGTAATAATAATGTCCCCGTTGTTATGCGTCCATGCCTCTATCGTCTGTCCATTTCTCTATCGCCTGTCCATGTCTCTATCGTCTGTCCATTTCTCTATCGTCCGTCCATCTATATCTATAATTGGTTATATCTGTCATAACGTAATTTGAACTTAAATTATATATATATATATATATTAGTCAAGTCCCTAATCTGTTTCTCCTAGGGCATTTTGATCACGTGGCAAATCACGCCTTAACCCCTATTGTCTTGAATTAGTTTATTCGTGACATCATTTGTCTTACATGAGGTTCTAAGAACGTTTTTTTTTATTCTCCACCGTGTTACTCTAATAATGCACATTATTTAACCCGGAACTATGTGTCTTTATGTTAGAACTGTTTAGATACAAGTGATCCTAATACCGCCTGTACCATAACCATTTATTATAGCTTATTGCCGCTTATTTCACGCGTAATGTTTACCGCGCTCCGTTACATCGTATAAACATCTACTGCGCTGATTATCTACTGATAAGCTATTAGGCCTGTGGTTTAACTTATATATTTTACCTCCCAAATAGTTTTCATAGTATTCACTCTATATGTTTCCGCACAATTTCCGTTTCATCGTAAGTTTGTGGTTTCCAAAATTATGGTCTTCAAATTTGTCAATTTTCCGAGTAGCTCCTCCCATTCGCTTCGTACTATGGCATCCCTTTTGATTAGTTTTCGATTTATATCGTCAGAATGTATTAAACATTGGTTGACTTCGGAATCGAACAATATTTGTTCATCATGGAACTGTGATTCGGCAAGAAAGCAGTCTTCTTCATGTGCTTCTATCTGCTCTTCTATCTTTTTGGTTAAATTTGAAAATTTCCCGTCGACTGCCGTCTAGATGAACTTGACAGTTTTACAGTTCAAGCTGAATTGCACGATCGTCATTGGAAAGTGTAACGTTGACATTTTGAGCTAGCGTGTATTCGATTCACTTGTTTTTCAGCTCCTCCATTAGCTCGTTCTAACTTCTCCGTATGTTCTGGTAGGGTGGCGGTAAAATTATTTGCGTTCGTTTATAGATCCCTGAATCCAATGTTGCTAGTTGTTTCTGCACTTTATCGCTTTCTAAACTTAATTCATCGAGTATGTCATCCTTTTTGATTATCTGTTTCTAATTTTCGGATTCCGTTATCAGATGGAAATTTGAATTCATTAAACAGTGACTCGGCAGTTAAGTAATTTTCCTCGTTAGTCGATTTCCAAACTTGTTAATTTTTTTAGTAGGTCATCTCTTTCGCTTATCAATTTTCAGATTATACCCGTAGTTTTATCTCGTTCATCTCGTCGTATTTCAGTTTATATGCACTGCTTTCCAAATAAATTGTAATTCTAAATCATGAGATGGCGATTACGCAATTTAACTATTTTTCCTCTAATTGTTTCGTTAAACTTGAAATCTCCTGTCGATTCCGTCTAGCTGAACTTGGCAGTTTGACAGTTCAAGCTGCATTGCACGATTGTCATTAGAAAGCGTGACGTTCTCAATTTCCACTATTTCGCATGCTGTTCGGTAACATGGAGAATCATGCTAACATGGTGAATCATGCATCATCCGCGACGTGGTTGCCAATCCACATGTTCTGATTGTCCGGGTCGATTTTGAGTTGTCCATAGCTAAGTTTGGGTTGACCACTTGAGAATAAAGGTAGCTTACATGCGTGCGCGTCACATTAGACCAATTTCGGGGGAAATCAGACACCTTAAAAAATGTGAAATTTTATGACAATTTAATATAGACGAATTTCTTGGCATATTATTTGATCGATACAATATTATTTGAATGAAATTTCGCGTTCTAATCTTTATATTATGGGCGTCGTTGTAAACGAATAGATAACAGTTAATTACAAAAAAATTACTAATAATACATATCTGTTATTAAGCTAAGTACCCTAAAAAAATTTGGACTTCTAGCCATATATTTGACCGAGAAAATATTATTTGAATGAAATTCCACGTGTATAACCGTTACATTCCGATGTTTCATACTTTATCGGTAAGCAGTATTAATATAATTTTAATACCGTTAATTAAGATGGAAAAGAAGGGGGAGCTCAGGGTATAAGATGGAGAGAAGGGGGAGCTCATTTCCACTTGATGTTGATGCTTAGAATAAGGGTGAAACCGCCTTTAACTCCCTAGCAGTATGTTGTGCACATTTGCACGCAGACCTATTTTTCTTGAAAATAAGGCTTCAGCCTTACCGAAAGTACTAGGTATACAATTTCACATTTTTAAAGTGTCTGATTTCGCCCAAAATGGGTCTGATTCAACGCGCACGGATGTCCGCTACATTTATTCTCAAGTGATCAACCCCGAATTCATAACACGTTATGTAGTTATAGCCACGAGAAGTCAAAAATGTGATTTCGGGCGACTATCTCCGATTAGCTCGAAAGTGGGCTTATTCGACGCGGCATCACTCCAGCTGCAATTATTCTCAAAGGACTAACCCCGAATTAAATATATCGTAAATATATAGGCATCATAGGAAATACTAATCAGACTTTAATTTAGTCTGACAAACGTTTTCAGGTGAATTAACCGGATATTCAAATCTCCATTAGGAAATATCCAGAAGGTTCCCTCCTGAGAACCCCTGGAGACTTTGAAGACCTTTGAGACTAAAACTAATATCAGATTCGAAATCTGGGGACCTGACTTACCCCTATAGCAGCAAATTATCAAAAAATATTGATTCATTTGCTGTGCATTTGCTGTCAACCAAATACTGCTAGGGAGTTAATATTTAAAACGTATTTCAAAGCAACCCATACAAACTAGGCCTTTATAATAATAGTCTTGTAACCCGTACATACAAATTGTTCCTACAGTAGACGCTCAGATGTATATTATTAGCGATATGAATTACCCGACAATGGACCAAAACGTGTCACAGGGGTTCCTTGCCAGAAAGGTACCAGAGAAATTAAGAGAGGCGCCATTGTTTATCAATGTTTAGTTCTCTCGTTTATATATGGGCCCCTCACTGCGGTGTTAAAAAACGGGCCAAATGCGCTTATACATGTGACGCGCCTAATATTTAAACCATTGGAAAGACTTGGTCCATTTTTCGCCATTATTTACATCGTACCTCTATTGGGGCACCCTATTCACAAGCCAATCCGACTGGACAAAATACTTAAATTATTACTGCGTACTGTATCGTAAATTAGGTACAATTATCATAAAGTGTGTCATAAATTTCGTGAGCCATGGCATCAGAATCATCATCCGATTGGGACAAAAGTCCCGCAATATCCCAAAACGTTCCGGTTCCAAGTTTACCATAATTCCAGCTATTTTTTTGAACATCAACCAAATATTTGGTTCCCTTTCTTTTTGAACCAATATTCCCCTGACTGTTCTATAATAACCCATATCTATGAATATTCATAATAATCTAATTAAAACAACATTCATCGGGACATTCTTCCGTTTTGTCCTAGAATATAAATTAATTCAAACTCCGAAGCGCCATTTATACAGAAATGATACTAATAAATATAATATAATAATATATAATTAATATTATATTACAATATATAATATTATATTATATCATAATTTACCGTTAGTAAACTCACCTAGCACGTTTTCGTTCAGCCGGTATAACTTTTGATGGAAAGAAGATCTTAAAACCGCAGATTTTTTTGGTAAATTTTGCTCGATATTGATTGCAACTTACCGCTACGAACATTTTGTTGACTCCCAGTATAAAATTATTTTATTTCTCTCATCTAGGGTAAGATGCTTTCCCATCTCTTATTTCAAGATAAGAGAAATATTTTCAAAAATGTAGAATTACATCAGTCTTGAAGACGGTTCTCCGAAATTTTTGACCCGATTTATACATTTTATCCCGATTTGTGCTTTTTTCCAAAAACTCAAAATGGGAAAAATTGTCCCGATTTGTGCATTTTTGGCCATTTTGTCCCTATTTATGAGAATGGACTGTATTAGTGTTTAGTTTATTTAATTTATTTAACCTGCGAAGACTTATAGTAACCAGTAATGGCATACAGATATTTGAATTGTGTTAAATAAATTAATACGTAGCACGACCTAATTCAATTGCTACTATTGTAGAATATTCACTGGTTCCCCTCTTGTACTCATGGCAATGCGGGGTGAGGCCACTGCGTTTCACTGTATTTCACTTTTACTCTACCGGTCCACATAAATCATGTTATTCAATCATGCTACTCACCTTACTAGATCATAGCAGTAATACACATTCACTTCAATAACGCTAAATTTCATTACGAAATTCGAGTTGAATAATATAAAATAACATATTTACTTGTCCCACCAATATATGCAAACTTTATTCAATACATGCTAATCTTCACAATTAAATGAATGAATATGCTAACTAGTAACAAATTTCATTAAGGGATAAGACACAATTCAAATATCTTTAGGGTATTATTGCTTACTGTAGGTCTTCGCGGGTTAAATAAATTAAATGGTTAAATGAAGTTTAAACCCTAATATTACTAAATATTGATTCAATAATTTAGATATGAAAAGTACCTATTTTAACAAGCAAACAGTATAATTTATACCTAGTACTAATATACAATTAAATATATATACGATATAACTTGTGGTAGACAGGACATGTACTTTACTGGCTTTGATGCGTAATCCATTCCAGATTCTCTAACATTTCTTTATATTTTTCCCATAGGCTAGTAAATCGTCAAGGTAGCATAATAGACTTTCTGGGCCGATGGTTTGACTCGCAGTGTTAGGACTCGCAGTGTTAGGACCTTCTACATGCGAGTTGGAATAACTTGTTATGTTATATCCCTCAACACAGTTCGTTTTGTTTTCTGGTTAGCGCCCGATGTTATCGGACTTATTTGGGCTACACTCGCCTCCCCGTATCCTTTTTCGGATGTGGGACAGACCCCGGCGACGTGGCTGCCAATGTGTATCAGATGCTTGTTCGTATCTATAGTGAACTTGCCGTATCGGAGCAGTTCACTAGATCCCAATATAGGTACGTGGCTATAACTGCACACATAAACATCACGGTGGGTTAGCAGTGAATTTCATAACTGGATTTCCATCTATTGGGCTGCCGTTGGGAGGAACCGTCTAGGGATGATGAATACTTGTGATCCGGAGTCCAAATTTACCCAATTGAACTTCGTATATTTTTATCCGCTCTTTATCCGTCTCATTTTTTTTGTTTGTGGAATATTGCACCATATTGCGTGTGGCCCGTTTGGTTACAAGTACAGCAACGGATGCGTGTGTGGCCTCTGCATTCTTTCTGATTGTGCCCTAGAAGGCCACAGCTATGTCTTCTATCCGTGGTCCTTTAGTTATAATTAAGATTATTGTTCCGGTTCTTCCACTTATTGTTCCTATTAAAATTCCGGTTGTTATTCCACTTATTGTTCCAGTTATTCCCATTTTCTATCTGATCGACTCGATGCGCTAGTACATATTTATATATGCCGACACTGAGTGTCGAATTCATGCCCTAGTACTTAATTCGACACTCAAGTGTCTGATTCATACGTGAGTCCATTATGACATTTTCGACATTTTCGAATTTTTCGAAATTATGACATTTTCGAAATTTTAGAGGTTCTTGAAGTGTCGAATTAAGAACTAGAGTATGAATTTGACATCCGAGTGTCGAATTAAAAAACTGGAGTATGAATTCCACATGTGTATGAATGGAACACGAGAACGTCAATTTGAGAACGGGAGTATGAATACGACACTTTCCAACTGACCCCGGAAACCAACGATGAATTAAGAGAAACTAAAAATAATAAAAGTGGGCTGGGTAAACTTGGCACGGGGGGAGCTCGCGGATTGGTTAGAGCGCTCGAACACTTCATGTATGGAGAATGGTAAAAAGAGAGACTTTAAATTATCTCTCTGAAGTCATCCACCTAGTGCCACTTTTATCCGTCCCACTGTATATGGTGGGTCCGAGTCCATTCAACGTTGGGCAATAAAGAATTGTATAAATAAGTATAATGCATACATTTCCCCCCGCAAAATGCTAAACGACAAGGATTTTGCTCTTATCTTTCAGGGTTACCTTCGATTTGAAAGTCCCCATAGTAAGTCCCAAAATAAGGTTACGAGTAACTCCTAGGGTCACATTAAAAATCTTCTATATTTCAGCATTTATCTCGAGAATGCATCGATGCTAATTAATGTTAGCCTTACCGTTAAATACCTTAGGGTTCTATCTTTCGATATATCTATTTAATTTTGGGACTTTTCTTCTAGAAGTGTGGCATTAGTGGACAATGTTATTTACATGCACAGTATTTAGCGTTTTGTCTGCGCAAATTTAAGGTCCATATAAATAGGTGCAGTCAGAATATATTCGTTCTCCATATTAGTTAGATAATTACAGATAAACCAATGTAAATTACATTGCCCGCTAGTACGAGTGAAATATAGAAAATACAATTTTCGGCGTATTATATTACTTAAAGTTGGTAAACGTAAAAATTTTGTCCATTAGTTAGGCAAGGAACTAAACTTCTAGGGTACACCTATTTCTCGGTCATCCAGGAAACAATATGCACCAAGATATATACAATAAATATGGGATATATTAAAAATGGCCGACATTCTACTAGAAAAGCTGTGGAGCCCAATACAGACAAGATAGGAATATTATGTTTACATATTCCAGCCGACCGTTTGGTGCTGCTTCTTCTGATATATTGTGGTATGCTATTACATCCCTCATACGTTCCTTGCTATCCTCGTTTGCGAATGGGTATTACTCTCTCTGTCCAGGTGCACCACGTACCTTAATGAAACATACTTAGTCTCTTTTTGCATATTCGTGTAATACATAATTACCATTTTATAGCTGATAGGTTCATTGTTGCCGTGGCTTTCTAGTGGAGACTTGTTGATTTTTTGTAAACTGTTTGTTATCTGAATGAGGGCTCGCAAGGGGTTTTATTCCCAATTGCTACACCCCCAGTCGGATAACGGAACAAATATGATGGAACGGGACATGACACATGTAGGTTAGGTTATGAGGGGTAGAGAGAGAAGTAGTTCCGATAGCGAGCACAGATAGTGGACGTTACCATTTGATGGTGGTACGCCATTTTTGATCCGTTTATAGCCTTATTTCGACAAGTTTTTCTTTTTGCCGGAGATCAAAGGACTAATAAAAGTCAGGTCGGGAGCCAGTCTGGCTTACTTTCCCCGATGTGCACTTTTATTGGCGCTTTGATGTCTCCAAGTACCGTATCCCCGCTCGTAAAAATGTGTGCGAATATTTGTAGTTTATGAGTCTTTTACTCATACATTACATCATCCTTCTGTCTTCAGCGAGTGCCTCGAAAGGGATCACAAAGGATGTGTTGTGAAACAGATGAGTGAAAAGTTTTATCATGGTTCGTGCAATCGCGAAGTTTTTAAGGCTGTTCATTCGTAATCACTCGTACTTTAGTTGTAGTCTGGTTCGGTATTTTTCCCGTTTCGTTCGTTTCTGCGTTTAATCTCTTCCACGATATTAAGCTTGCAAGGTCGTAATAACTGCATTTTGTAGTTATCTGGGTAATGGGGAGATGTCGAGGGATCGTTGCCTTGCAAGTCTTCGTATATTTTTTTTCTTCTCCAAGATTTCCTAATTGCCTTTTTCCAGAGAAATTTTAATCCACTTCGTTCGTGTTTCTGGTCTTCCTTATGATTAGTTCGGCGAATTTTATTGTTTTTAGTTCGTAGCATTTGTCAGCGAAAAATTCGAGTGCCACAATTTTTAACTTTGTTCGTGTTTTGGTGAGTCGGAATGCACAATTTCTCCTAATTATTGCGATTGCCATGATCGCTTCTATTTCTCGTTTTCGGGCGGAAGGTATGATCGTGTGTTGGTTTTGTGAATATATAGTTTATGCATGGGGCGAATATGTGGCTTGTCACGACCTCGTTGGTTCGCCGAGATACTACTGTTTCTTAGATTCTTTTGAAATCAGTACCTAATGGGGCTTTGTAGTCTGGAAGGTTCCATAAACTGGTTGATGGGGGTGGAATGGTGCGTGCTGGTGTGTTGGTGGGAAGTGGTATATTGGTCTTTGGTGGGCTGAAATACAAATCGGTTTGTTCGTTGTTAGGCACTGTTGTTGTGTACAGTCTTGCTAGCGTATGAGTTAACTGTTTTGTGTCGGATGACATATGTTCAAAAACATTGGACATGGGGTGTTATTAGTGTCGTCTGATGGGTCCTTAATGTAGTCACTGTCATCATGGCCGATAAATTGGTCGAGGATGTTGTTGAACCAGCTAGTAGCTGTGTCGGAATGAGAGTCTTACGCATAGTCGTAGGTGTTTTTAGGTCGTGTTGGTGGCTCACGGTAATGTCTGGCGGTCTGAATATTGGTAATAAGGCGTTGGTTGGTGACGTGTTGTTCGTATAATGATGAGGGAGATAGCTTTAAGTAAAACGGAAAGGAAGATGAGAACTAGTGTCTTGGAGTTGAGGCTGCATGTTTCCCAGTTCGTGATCGATGTAATTGAGGAATCCATAATTGTATCTCATAGTTTGGGCTAGGTCCTCAGCGTGCTCGGTTGCATAAGAGGAAGAAAAATCAATTATGAGTTGTTGAGTGATAGAGGTATCCCACGCGAACAATGTGTTAGCTTCGATTTCCATGCCATATTTAGCTTTGAAGAGAGCATTGATGAAGATAAAATCTTGATTGGCGGTATCTTGCATTAACATGCTGTAGGAAATGTACAGGTTTATTAAACTGATCTGGTTGTGATAAGGGTGTTTTTAAACGTGGGATTCTGCAAGTTGTAAGAGGTTAGCGAGGTTGTCGGGGTGACTGGGTTTGGTATTGGTGACATTGACAGAGTTACTAAGGTAGGGGCAGTATACTGTCTGCGTCAAGGAACATTGGTTTTTTACGGCGTTGAATGATCTTCCACGTGCGGAAGGTGATTGCAATGTGGACATAACGATAAGGAGAACTCGAGATTGTTTTGTGTGTGGGATTTATTGCATGTAATCAAAGGACTTATCCAAACTCCGCTAGAGTGAAGCAAGGGCTTATTCCCAGTTAAAACCGTGTTTGTAAAATATAGTCAGTGTTTAGGGATCGTCGAGTTTGGTTGAACTGAGGATACCGTCACATCTGATGGGAAATTAATGCTGGTTTGAGTTTGTACAACCGATACGCCGTCGTTGGTTGTTGATTTGGAGTTAAAGATGCTATGCGTGTCCTGGTGATGTAATTCGATTGGTTTGTTTGTCGACATAAGTATGCCGTTGGCGAAAGGTTTGACGTGATTTAATTTGTTTTTCTGGACTTTGTGCCATTGAACATTTAAGGATGGTGAAGTGATTGTTGCTGTCTTCGAGAACTATGACTTCTGTTCGACCATTATATTTTAAAGTTGTGGTGCTTTGGAGTCTGCTTAATTCATGTTGGTATCCGTTCTTATCGAATACTGGTATTGCGATTGGTGTGTATAAAGTGTAGTTTGCTTGGAAAGCCCGTTGAATGCGGTTTGATATTTAGGTGTGCTTGACAGATTTTCTGGATGGTGGGGAAGGTAATAACATTCGGTTCGATTCCTAGATTGTATCGATTGAGCATTTCGATCAAAATGTTTGTTGGATGTTCATCCCGTATTCGAGTGCTGTAAATTGTTGTGCGAGTTCTGGTTGATTTCGCATAATTCTTGGTAAACGGGCACCAGTTTTTTGTGAGCTTTACTTGATGGATATTCCTGCTGCTTTCATGAGTTTGGACCTTCTGTTAATTTCTTCTATAGTGAGGCCTTTCCAGTTTTGGTTTTTCATATTCTGTGGACCAAGTTCAGTGACTTAATTATTTACGGTCATATTCACAATTAGTATATTATTTAAAATTTAAGTGATGTAGTAATAAAATATCATTTAACCTCATTTGGGGATCGGGGTCTCTCTTTCCCAGTTTTCTCGAAGGCCACACAGTGCATCGCTTTGAATCTGTGCATGATTAGCATATCTCTCTAATTAAACATATCTCTTTTAGTTTTAACACATTAAAAGGTACATCGTACGAAGTGCGTACAAAGTTCTGTTTTACCTTTAAATGCCATTTTCTCAGCATTTTTAATAGGCCAAAAACTGTATTCTCTTCCTCTTCGAAACAAATTAAACTTCTGCTACGTTTCATTATTCGTCTCGAAAATTCCGTGATATTTTGTAATGTAATTTCTAGCCTTAGATAGCTAAAGGTTCATTGTTTCCATATATCTATTTACTTTGGCGAGTAGTCTTCTAGCAGCGTCGAATTTGTGGACAATGTGATTGACTTGCACACCATGAAGTACCCGTCCGATAACACATGGAGTGTGGACAATGTAATTGACTTGCATAGCATTAAGTGATTGTCTGTAATTATCTAGCTTACCTAGTCGGTTGGGTAAGCTGAAGTGTGTAACTCGACCATGCATCTGTCGACTATATGAAACCAAAAACAAAATAAATTTGTCTCTCTTAGAACATATTTTGCGAAGTCAAACTAGCCCTTATACACGTAATCAACAACACCAGAATAGTGATCTATAGACGCACTAACCAGTTTCGTGAGTGTGTGCACACCGCAACGAGAGAGTGGAACCATTTCTACAGCGTGCGGGTTAATAGAGCTGTTTTAGATAGGAAAACGTCGAGCAGCATTCCCGGAAACGAACTTAACACTTGGTCGAATATTAGGCTGGATCATAGTTAACTGGATAAACAAAATAGGCCACTCTTTAATTACATCATTTTTTTAAACCATTTTAAAACCGAAAGTATCACCGGAAGTGTCGGTCTAAAATCCGATATTCATTATTTATAACCGGGAATCACCGCACATTGTTGCTTACCAAGTTTTTGCAAGCCCCATAATACTCCAATCGGTAATGAGTAGCTACAATTCAATTTGAAATCAAATTACTTTGGATAACATACAGTTATGATTACTGAATACATTTGAAGCAAAATGATAAACCCGAACATTTCATTGACGTCCACCTAGTGTTTTCCAGTACTAGCGATGGGTAACGGTGGTATGATTATGAATACAATCGGTTTTAAAAGTGTTTGGATGGACTGCATGCTATCAGTCTTGAATTATTCAGAAAATTAGTTCCTTTCTTACAGTGGGGTACCTGAAAGCGCCACAAAACGTCGCTCGAAAAACTGTGGCGCTTTCTAGCATATGTGGCGCTTTAT
>SCLF01743998.1:0-13202 GCA_004367975.1 Mesochordaeus erythrocephalus | reverse complement strand
ATATTGGTGAAACATATCGTCCTTTATATATTAGAGCACAGGAACATGGTCAAATTTCCAGAAAATCTCCAATAATTACTTTTTGTTTTTAGGGTTGTCTCTTTTGCATCATACCTTTTAGGTTTTGTTTTAGGTTTTTATCTTTTTGTCAGTCTTTTAAAAAAAATGAATTAAAGGTAATTTAAAATTTTATTATTTAATTAGGGATATAATTTGGGATTATGGTTATAATATAATTTTAGCATAGTATAGTTAACATAGTATAGTTTTATGTGTTTTTGGGTTTATAATTTTTTTTTTATTTATGTTTTTGTTTTAATAGTATTTAAATTATATTTCTGTATATCCTTTTATTTATATTTTATTTTAGTACTGATGATTAACATAATGTTCGAAAGCTCTACAATACAATATATAATTTTATAAAAAAATATTGTTTAATTATATACAGAAGTAATTACGATTTTGCCTATAAATTGATGAAGGGAGGGGCAAAGGGCGTACGACAAATACGCTGGTGTGATTTATCCCTTTCCGCCCGTCCCCACAAATCACGGGTTGGGATTTATCCGTTCCCGTCCCGTCGGCACAAATCCCCGGTAGTCTATATTGAATTAGACCATCAATTTAACCGCGTGGTTAACCGATTCTTCAGATCACCGATTCCGGTCTACGTGAAAAATACCAAAATCTGCAACCACTCCCTGACGATCTTTCGCCAATTGCAAGTCCACATAAATCCCCCATCTCTCCAATTTCGGTGGCTAGTCTACTGAGGAACAACCTAAAAGGGATGCGAATATCGTACGCATTTGCAATGGACAATCATTTAACATAACGTGATACGTAGCCACAGTTGTATAATACATATCTTTTGTCAAATAAATGCAAATAATTGAGCCAAGTTAACTCACGAGCGTATTTCTGGCTAAAATATATTGTTCAAAGCAGAGAGGAGTTAGTCTAGTGGTTATCATAACGGATTCTAAATACGTAGAATCGGGTTCGATCCGCCTACCTGTCAAACACTTTTCGCTGATATTACGGCTACCGCCCAAAGTCGCAGATCTTTTCGAAATGAGTTATTTGACCCGATTTTAGAATTAAAAGGCAATTATAAACAGACACACACAAAATTGATACATAACCTCCCAACAGTTACCTGGTGAAATATTGCACACAACATTTTGTAAACACCTGCCAACAGTTACCCCCGGTGGTCTCTGACATCAACTGATACCTTAACCAGACTTAGCGGGTCTGATAGAGTTTTTCCTTGCTAAAGACAACGTGAAAAAGACGTTTTTGATAACATGTTAATTTTAACTCGTACGGCTAAATTGTACTAGATTAGTTAGACCCCAGGGCAACCAATAATCTTTTCCGAACCAAATCTTTTCTCAGACAGAACGTGAAAAAACATTTTTTTGATAAAACTGACCGAAATAAGACGTGCTAGAAAACATACTCGGATTATTTGTTTTAAAGCTATGGACCTCGAAGGTCACATTGTACAATATGGACCAAATGTAGGCTGCTGTTTCGGGTCGACTTTTTAGTCGACACTTATACATGTGTCAGAAGTGACCCCCGGGCTTATGGCTCGAAAGTTGGGTTAGGCAACGCGTCATGACTCCAGCTCCAATTCTTCTCTAATGACCGACCCGAATTCATAACACGTGGCCCAGTTATAGCCAAAAATGGAATTTCAAATTTTCAAAAAGTAATGAAATCACGAATTGTTAACTTTTCTGTTTTGTTATGATTTATAAAACATGCCACTGTCCGATAGTATGTTGAGTCAAAATTCGACTCGAAACAACTGCGTAAACAACTGCATCCATTTCGACAATGTGACTTTCGAGGTCCACAGCTTTAAAAGAAATAATCGCAGTATGTTTACGATACTTTTATTGGATGCCTAATTGATCTATTACGATTTAGTTCGGTGAGTTGCCATGACCCTTGAGTTAAAATTAATGTTTTTCAAAAAAGGTCCTGTTCACGTTTTGTCTCTAGAGGAGGTTAACTGTACGACTCCGTATAATTTCAGATAGTCTGAGAACAGATTCTAAACCGCAAGGAAAAACTATCAGACTCACTAAGTCTCGTTAACATCACACCGCCAACTTTGAGCACTGCTTTCTTCACCAACTGCCACTAGACTGGCATCCGCTTAAACTCCTATTTTCAGCTCTACATGAATGTTTTCAAATGGTTGGTTATGGGTATAAGAGCTAGTTCGAATAATCAATTTTCAATTCAAGTGAAATAATACTTTATTTTAACTGGTGATTGGAACGATGCTTTTCCTTGACAAATCATTCCGAATATTATAAGAAATTTATTAGCGGTTAGAGATAGATAACAGGCTGAGTTGCTTACAATGGTAAATATCGTATATCCAAATAACTAAAAATCGACAAGCGATACAGTTTCTTCATGCATCTGATTGGCTTGTGAATTATCTGTATAACGTAATAGTAATCAAGCGCATTCTCTATTCATTGGGTGGACGCAAGACTTGTACTGAAACTCGGCATCGCAGTCACCAAGACGTGGCTTGCGATATCTCTTCTGTTCACAATGTATACTACATCGACTCCACGAAGTCCAAGTTCCCATTATGCAACATGGTTCAACAAAGCATGGCACTTTTTGTATTTCATAGCATATACTCTTGCCACACTTTTCGTTCTGGCAAATCGTACTGAATCCGTTATTCCAACACCTTTTGCGCCATTTTGTCGGCAAAATTGTCGGCAAAATTGGTGCTGCCCGCGGAGCTCGAATTGGTTCTTTATGTGGGCTCTGAGTTGGTCCAATAGGTTCTAAGAATATAGGCGTAACTGAACAGGTAGCGGAACATGCTGAAAATTCAGACCATGATGCCCATTGAGGACAGGGTTGAATGTTGCAGGTCGGTAATTGCATTTCTTTGCAAACTGGAATTCCACATTTTCCAGCTGTACATTCGACCTTGTTTCCCGTGTTCCAGCATCTATACCGTGATCTTGTTGGATGTGAACTGCCACTTTTGCATGTTTCAGAACATGACGAATAACCTGATCAGTGTTGTAAATAACGTAAGGCGGTAACACTTAGAAGCTAACCATTTCTAAAAACATTGTTATAAACTAAACGTAATTACATGTAACCCAGCTTATACTTTTTCACTCTGTATTATTATTTATGAACAAAGGTATCGAGTGAAGAATTACATATGATTGAATTTTTACTGGTTTCATAAACAAAGTACCGACAAATGCGGTCGTGACAAAAAAAATGGTAAAAGAAACTCGCATTAGGAAAAGTAATATTAAACACCCGAATAACACCTGGAAGGCATTTTAGAACACTGTGCCTGACCATGATTCCCAATGGGGACATGACTGAGTATTACAAGTCACCACTTCAGTTTGTTTACAATCCATTCCGCCGCATTTTCCATGACATATTTCACCGAAACCTGTATTCCAGCACCGCGTGCGTTCGTTAGTTGGATTTACCTGGCCGTTTTTACAAGTTGCCGAGCATGAAGAGAATGATGACCATGAACCCCACTGTGGGCAGGCTTGCATATTACAGGGCTCAGACTGTACTTCTTTGCAGATAGGTCTACCGCACGAATCATTTTTACAAATTTCATTGAAACCATTGTGCCAACATCTGTTCATTGGGTGTAAAAATCTGTAGCTTTATGACTATAAACCGAAAACCATGATATTAATTTCACTAGTTATATCCACCTGTATTAAAATATTACTTTTCGTCAAAGTACTTCTGCATTAATTTATTTACGTATCTAATAAGCGTGCCGAAATCGCGTTCCCAACGTAGTAATGTAAATTTAAATAAAAAGGCACGACTGCACGACTGAACTAAATAAACCGATTAGCTTAGTTCTACCATTATTTCCATTGATTACCTATACTAAGTGTTTATAAGGTTGCAGTTAATATATACCGTTTTACTGTATATAGGTCTTCTAAATATAAAGATATAGAAAGCGCTAACAATGATTACACCCAACCTTTCTCTTTTTCGGATTGGGTTAGTATTTCCATTTTTGCACGTAGCAGAGCATACGAAATATGACGACCATTGGCTCCATTTTGGACATGGCTGACCGTTGCACTCGTCAGTTTCAGTCTCCTGACATTTGAATTGGCCACACTGTCCATTTTCGCAAATCTCCTTGAATCCGTTATTCCAGCAACGTTTTCTAATTCTCGTAGGACTTGTGCCATCTATGCTGCAAGTTGCTGAACATGATGAGTACGACGACCACTGACCCCATTTCGAACACGATTGGCTGTTACATTTATCGGTTTCAATTTCGTGACACGTTGATCGTCCACACTTTTCGTTTTCGCAAATTTCGTTAAAGCCAGTATTCCAGCATCGCTGGCGAACTCTAGTTGGACTATAGCCATCTTTACTGCAGGTTGCTGAACAAGATGAGTATGATGACCACTGACCCCATACCGGACAGGATTGAGTGTTGCATGTGTCCGTTTTCGTCTCCTGGCATGTGGATCGATCACACTTTCCATTTTCGCAAACTTCGTTGAATCCCGTATTCCAGCATCGTAGGCGGGTCTTAATAGGACTTTGATCGCCATTTTTACATGTAGTTGAACACGACGAAAAAGATGACCAATCACCCCATGCAGGACATGAGTGCTTGTTACATTCTTCGGTTTCAATTTCACTACATTTTGATTCACCGCAATTGCCTTCTTCACAAATTTCGTCACCGCCTGTGTTCCAACACCGTTTGCGACTCTTAGCTGGAACCTCATTTCCATCATTACACGTTGCGGAACATGAAGAGTACGATGACCATGGTCCCCAATGTGGACAGGGTTCTTCGTTGCATTCCTCAGTTTCAATTTCACTGCACACCTGGTGACTGCAACTTCCGTTATCACACATTTCTTTATCTCCTGTATTCCAACACCGTTTTCGAGCTTTAGTTGGAACCCCACCTCCTTCATTACAGGTCGCTGAACATGGCGAGAACGATGACCATAGACCCCATTGAGGACAAGTTTGTTCGTTGCATTCTTCACTTTCAATTTCACTGCAAGCTGACTGACCGCAACTTCCATCTTCACAAATTTCTTCATCTCCTGTATTCCAGCACCGTGTTCGAGTTTTAGTTGGAACACCATTTCCTTTATTACATGTGGCTGAACACGACGAGAAGGATGACCATGGACCCCACTGCGGACACTCTTCTTTGTTACATTCTTCGGTTTGGGTTTCACTACACGTCGGTTGTCCACAACGTCCGTCATCGCAAACTTCTAATGCACCTGTATTCCAGCACCGTTTTCGAATTCTAATCGCCTTTGCATCGCCGTTGCTGCACGTAGCTGAACACAAAGAAAACCCTGACCAATGTCCCCATTGCGGGCACGGCTCCGTGTTGCATTCGAGTGTTTCACCGTCACTACAAGTCGACCGACCATATTCCCCATCTTTACAAATCTCCTGACGCCCAGTGTACCAGCACCGCTTCCGACTTTTAGTCGGACTTTTGCTAGAAAATTTACAGCTCGCTGAACATGGGGAAAATGTTGACCATGCGGCCCATTCCGAACATAAACAGGGATTAGTGGCTGTAACAGGAGGGGTGGTGGTTGTTTCCGGTGTGACTTCTATACATTCCGGGTTAAATTGTCGTCCCTGTACTACTGCAGCACGCATGCCTTTGGTAAGGTATACCTCATCAGCTGAAACACCTATAATTAGGATTCTATTTACCATTGTTATGTCCTCATTCCATCCACGGTTGATAACTGTTAGAACTCTTATCTGGTGTAAAGATACAAACATAGCCACATTTATTTAGACAGTCTTATTACTATTACTATGAATGGTTAATGGTCAATTTCTTGTTTACACCATAACTATCTAATTTCTGTACTACTGCACCATTAATGACGGTAAAATCAACACTCTCGATATTTTCTTCAAACCAAATATGCATTGTCCAGGTACTAGTGGTAGAAACGTCGGCCGGAATTACTATTATGCCGCTAAAAGCAGAACGGATTGAGTTTCGTTGCTGTCCACCCGAAAAGGTCATATCGTCAGAACCTGTCTTCACTTCAGATGAGAATAGTTCCATTTTAAGTTCTGCGTGCGCGGGAAGAATATCGATGCACGGGCTAATTTTTGGTTCGCATAAGTTTCGCCGTATCTTTGGATTCCAACTGGCATTCTTTCTGGCTTTCAAACACATCACCCTCTTTTTACCTGGTTTGGGCTCCTTAGATTTGAAGCCAGTATCACAGACCAGCAAACATTGTATGTACTGCACTTTATGAATGAACCCTTGTTTTCCCTAGTCTAATTGATAAATTAATTGCAACAAATAGTCTAAAGGTTTTGGTTTTTCAATGGTTTTATATTATTTATAAAGAACAGGGTCCTGGGAGTTTCCACATGACAATCGTTGAAAAAACGCATAAAAACATAAAAAAATGTTTACCGAATAACGACTGAATGGGGTCCGTTCTCTTTGGATATATCCTACACATTTACGGTCGATAATAGCTAAAGGTATTATTGAAAACATTTCAACTATTATTTTGAATGGGATAAATATTTAAATGTGATACGAATTCAATGTATAGAACATCCCATATCCTAACGTAAATGGCTGAAAAAAAAATTAGTGTTTCGTTCTTATAGGTAGTGGAAATATTATCTAAAAAGCCTGTTCCAGAGACAGTAAAAATATTACCATTTGATTAGTGTGTAACCATTTGTGTTGTGGTTAATTGATATACCATTTTACAATAAATTATAGTAACTACCATACCGTAATCCTGTGTTTAAATACATCAAATGGTTACGCACTAATCAAATGGTAATATTTTGACTGTCTCTCGAACAGGCCCTTTTAGATAATATTTCCATTACCTATAAGGACGAACCACTCATTTTTTCCAGCCATCTGCGTTAGGATATAACCCTCAACCAATATCGAATAAATCTTACAATACTTTAATTCCACCACTTGAACGAAAATTAAAAAAAAACTCCGAGCTCTCGGCTCGTTGTGGAGATCGAGTGTGACTTACACCCTTAAACTAACCTGTGGAAGCCGCTTTTCAAATAAATAAATGTTGCTGGAACAAGGTAAGCTTCATAGTATTGGTCTATAATCAAGGTTTGTGTAAGGGTGCAATTCATACTCTTGTACTTGTAGGATACGTTACGTGACCGTAATGTATTGAAATATTGTTAAGTGTACATTGTTAGTACCCTAACTGCGGCACACGTTCAACGCACTTCCATGAAGAGAAGGGTTGCTGCGGAAGATCATCCAACGAACATGCCGAATGATGCGGTTTTGCGGCTTGACAAGAATCACTGTTTGTATATTTTGACGGTTTGCATCATTACAACGGACGTCTCCACCCGCATATGTTCAAAAAATTACTTTTCGAAAAAACGTTTTCCATAAAATACTCCAAAGCGCAGTTCCATTGCGAGCGTAGGTCAACCCTTATACACACTTGTCCGAAGTGGCCCCCTCCACCACTTCAAACTGCACACAAACTTTTAACGCGACTTAGCTAGTCTGATAGAGTTTGTTCTTGCGGTTGCGAATCTATTTTCAGAATGTCCAAATTTATACGCGTTCGTACAGTCAATCCCCTCTAAAGACAACCAGCTCAAAAAGACCTTTTTTAAAACGTTAATTTTAACTCATGGGAGCATGTCAGCTGACCGAACTAAATCGTACTAGATCAATTAGGCCCCTGGGCATCCAATACAAGTATCCAAAACATACTTCGATGATACGTTTTAAAGCTATGGACCTCGAAAGTCACATTGTCTAAATGGACACATTTATTCCTGTATTTTAGAGTTTCGAGTGGAATTTTTAGTGAACATACTTTGGGATCGTGGCATCTTTTCTAAATCATAAAAAATACAAAAGTGAAAAAGCCGTCATTTTGTCACTTTTTGAAAATTTAGCTTGACAATGGGTTGGAAATCCCATTTTTGGGCAATAACTAGGTCACGGGTTAAGAATTCGGGGTCAATGTAATGAGATGAAATGTAGCTGTCAACCATTAGTTATTGCCCGAAATGGGATTCCCGAAAAAGATCCAATTCTTCTCAGAGACCCGACCACCGAATTCTTAACACGTGCCGAGTTATAGGCCAACAAAGTTATAGCCAAAATTTTCAAAAAGTGACAAAATCACGGCTTTTTCACTCTTCTATTTGTTTATGATTTAGAAAGCATGCCACGATCCCAAGGTATGTTCACTAAAAATTCGACTCGAAACCATGCGGTAAAAGCTCAAATACAGGAATAAATGTGTCCATTTCGGCAAAGTGACTTACGAGGTCCATAGCTTTAAAACAAATAATCGCATTATGTTTTGGATACTTTTATTCGATGACCAGGGGCGTATAAATTTGGACATTCTGAAAATATATTCGTAACCGCAAGGGCAAACTCTATCAGACTGGATAACTCTCGTTAAAAGTTTGTGTGCAATTTGAAGGGTGAGGGTGCCACTTCGGACAGGTGTGTTATAATAGCCTCTCCCTTCTCTAACTTCTCTTTGGGGTAGGGTTATAATGTACGAATGATTGACGACCGTTATTGAATGGATCGTTAAATAAAATGTGTTTACCATTTCATAGCAAGTAAATAGCAACGTAACACTATTAGAAAAAGTTCCTACAGTCACTATTACTTGCGACGCCATAAACGAATTGGAGAGACGGAAATTCCGCCTACGGTCAGACAATTTCCCCAACATCACTGTATCTCTAAAGTCTCAATATTTAAAAAGCGTGATTCCTTTCGTAATATGTAATAGCCAAATTAATAATTTAATCATTTTGACTATTAAATTAAAAGGTCGTAGGTACCAGCTTTATATAGCGAAATGTCAATCATCATAAACACCACGAGGATTTAACAGTCACGCGGCAACAAAGGACTACTGCTCACGCGGCAAGCTGTCACACGCATGACAACCCGAGTGAGCCGATTATTTGAACGATTTTACAGAACTTTTAGTACCGCTGGACTAATTAGGACCCTGGGAATCCAATAAAAGTATCGACAACATACTGAGATTATTTGTTCCTAAGTTATGGTCCTCTAAAGTTATAGCCATTAAAAATAAAAAAATAAATGTGATTTCGGGAAGTATGCCCGAGCTGCCCGAATGTGGCCATATAGGACGCGCCATGACTCCGGCTTCAATTCTTCTCAAAGTATCGACCCCCAATTCTTAACACGTGACCTAGTTATATATTCAGTTTCCGCTTTTTCGGCTTCCAATTTCAACAATTATAATTTGGTCATTAAAAGGGATATTTGTTAGAAGTCCACCGCAAGTGCGTATACCATTTAAGTCGATCGCCATATTATCTATAAAAGAAGGATTCAACTTGAATTTACTAAAAAGTATCAGTATGTCGATTATAATAAAAACTGCGGTACAAATGAAGAAACGCTACCAAGTATTGAGATTCGTCGCTTTTCAATGGAATAGAATGTAAACGGAAGGTACTTCTTTCGTTATTTATTTCGAGTTTACTGTTTAACCAGTGAAGACCCCTTGGGGACATATGTCCCCTAACACCTCAATTATGCTCTTCTTTCGAAGATATCTGGAGAACGAATGGATGGATCTGCTTCAAATTTTAACAGATTTTAACTAATTTGGTAGCGTTTGTGAGAATTGAAGCGACATGCAATATTTAACTGCCATTATCTCAGCGATCGGACCTCTATTTAAATCCAAATTTTGTCAGTGTTTTGCCCTTGTATGATTCTCGTTACGTACCAAACATGGCGGTCTTATCATTTACATAACATTTTTTTATCGGGCATAAGCTGGAGCAGTGTTGGGTCTTTTTAAAGAAATCAAATGGTTTATTAGTTACAGCATTAAGGGTTTTGGCGGTAGGAACTAGCTTTTAATTTATTATTTTTCTCTGCGCAAATAGTGATGCAGTCTCCATTTTTTTCATAAATCCAACGGTTTCCAATTATAAATACATGTCTTTTAACCTCAATAATTCAGATTTATTTTATTAATGTTCTCTGGGTATCCTTATTGTTTTTGATTTTAAGGTGAAGCAGTGTCTAAATTAGAGAGAGAGAGAGATAGTGCTAGGAAGAGAGCGAGCACATTTTTTTACAAAGCACGCAGCTTGCGGTTCAGAATCTATTACCAGACTATCCAAAATTATACGCGTCGTACAGTTAACCCCCGTAAAGACAAAACGTGAAAAGACCTTTTTTTAAACGTTAATTTTAACTCATGGGTTTATGGGAGCTCACCGCACTAAATTGCACGAGATTAAGTAGACCTCAGGGCATACAATAAAGGTATCGAAAACGTACTACAATTATTCGCTTTAAACTTATGGACGTCGGAAGTCACATAGCCAAAATAGACAAAATTGACTTTGATCATCCCAAACATTCGTTTTTATGCAGCTGTTTCGAGTCAAATGTCTAGTGAACATACTTTGGGACCTTGGCATGTTTTCTAAATCGTAACATATCGAAAGGTGACAAATTCGTGCCCGAAATCACATTTTTGACTTCTGGTGGCTATAACTACATAACGGGTTAGGAATTCGGGGTCGACAACTTGAGAATAAATGTAGCGTACATCCGTGCACGTTGAATGAGAGCAATTTTGGGCAAAATCAGACACTTTAAATAATCTGAAATTTTATAATTGCCATACGAGGAATAAAATCAAAAGGTACGAAATACTCACAAATAATTGTCAATAATTTACAGTCATACATATCTGTTATTAAGCTAGGTACGCTGAATGTTTTGGATTTTTAGGCATATTATTTGATCGGGAAAATAGTATTTGAATGCAATTTCGCGTTCACACCCTTATATTATGGGCGTGTTTGTAAACAGAGAGATACAAATTAATTAAAAAACAATTGCCAGTAATACATGGCTGTTATTAAGCTAGGTACCCTGAAATTTCTGGACTTCTAGCTATATATTTGACGGAGAAAATATTATTTTAATTATATAGTCGTGATAACCATTTACATTACCATTTTTTCATACCTTATCGGTAAGCAATATTAATATAATTTTAACACCGTTCAATAGCCAGTTAGCACAGCTTCCATCGTGGAAAATATTGCTTCGTTTTAAATTGCAATAGAAAAGAAGAGCGTAGGGACATATATTCCTAATGGGTCTCCACAGGATATTTTGCTCGGTGTCTCCACTGGTTAAAAACTTCTTTGGCAAAATGTTTAACCGTCACGATCCAAAACGCCACTTTATTTCCACGGACGCCCAAAATGGCGTTTTCGGATACCAGGACACATGCTATCCCCAATTTGACCGCTCTGACCCCGGGTCAAAAACTTTATGTACGACTTTTAAGCTTATCGCCACTTCCGGTCGAGTCCTAGAAACACTTCATATTTAATTAAAATTAATTTTGTTTTCATTATCTATTTATTGGCCACGATACAAATGGCAACATATTGCCCGAAGTCACGTTTTTTTACTTCTAGTGGCTCTAACTACTTATACCCTTAAAATTGTATATGTTATATGGTTTGACTCCACGATCAAAGTGTTACATTACAAAAGTGCGTATAATTGTTTCGGCTCAAGTTAACGGTACTGGCAATATATCGCCAATTGCATCGTGGGCAAGAAATAATTTTGTACCGTGACGGTTAAATAACATATTCTATGTATTATCAACCCCATAGAATAGACTACGACCAAATCCCAACCCAGGCCGATTCGAATCATTTATAAACTTTTCTTTTTTGTTTTTAACCTGAAAAAAAAAGACATATTTTATAGGCACCTGGAAGACCCTAAATTTCTGGCTGTGGACTAGACCTTATCACTCTCGGAATTTAATTTATCAGCCACGGACCTTGGCATAAATGCCGCACCCAATACTTTGGTTAAAAGTTCACAGAATGTAACCTTAATCGGTGAACACAGCTTAGACAAACAGAAAAAACAATATCCGGAAACGGTCTAGTGGCATCTAGATTTCCAACTATCAGTGATGTGTGTTATTTATTATTAATAGCTCTTAATTTGTCGCCATAACTATCGTATGAATAGTGAATCAAGAGCCAAAAATAATGCTAACACCATATAAAGAGGAGCGGGGCGAATTCGGCACCAAAAGTTCTGAATTAATACCAGAGTATGAATTCGGCACCACGTCTTGTTAAATTACCATTACGATTTTAATTAGGGTTAGTTTCTAAATTGAATCCAAAAAGTAGGATTAGTCAAGCTAGCCCCAGATTTTTGTGTGTTAGGCTAGGTTCTAATTGCGCGAATTTATAAGGAACCGTTACGATTTTAATTAGGCTTATTTTAGTTGACCCGATACGGGTTGTTAAATTGGTTCACGGTTCGGTTAAGTTAATGGTTAGGTAATACGAATGAAAACAAAATTTCAAAATTTTTTTTTTCATTCATTCGGTAATTGTTCATACAGTAGAGATCTCTCCTTCTGTGGCCAGAGCGTTGGAGAACCGCATATATACATTACTTTCAATTTTTTTTATTGAGACACTTTTACCTGGGGAGAATATGGAGAATACGGTTCTTATACCCAGTTTCTTCAATATCCGGTCTTTAACTAGCACTTTGGGTAATATTTCGAGTCTAGAAACTTCCCTAAAAAGGATCAACATACTTAATTCGTAAATCCACCGAATGTTTGAAAATACCCAACACTAGTAAAGGGAGTGGATTATGAGGATTAATCTGTCTAAAGCAGAAAACGAGATATTTGAAATAGCTGGTTCGAATCCAACTCTCAACCACAAACTTTTCATGCATGTAAATTATATAAAAAACACTATAAAATATATGTTTAGTTATGATTTCCTGTCTTTATCATGACCTGAACTATAAACGTCCTTTCCGGCTTATGTGGACGACGTCAATTTTTCTACGGATGAAGAACTTTTAGGAGGACTAAAAGTTGTAAAAACAACCTAACAAACTTGTCAAAGTCAGTGTCAAAACTAATCATGGATTCTCCGGTGAAACGGCTCAAGAAGACGCGGTAGTTAATATAGTGATCTTGAATTATGTCGATAGCATGTGTGGCAAATTATTTTTGATTAATTTTTTCATCATTGTTGAATCATTTTTGAACCAATTTTAGAAT
>SCLF01743887.1:0-13202 GCA_004367975.1 Mesochordaeus erythrocephalus | reverse complement strand
AATATTAAGTACTTTTCAACTGACATGGAAATGAACAACTACCAATTTGACTTTCCGCTGTTTGAGTAAAAAAGGGATTGATGTCGGGAAACAGCGGAAACACTTTCCGCTGTTTGTCGCGGTCCCCTTCACGCACAGTGTGCCGCCGGAAGATTTATACAGTTCTTAATATCCTGAATGATCCAACTCACACATTGGTGTCAAAACCACCCCACCCACCAATATAGGGCAGCAACTGATAGCTTAACGAGACTTGGTGAGTCTTATAGAGCTTTCCTTGCACCTCCGAACTAGAGTAAGTAGACTCCAAGGCATCTACCATAAGTATCGAAAACGTACCCCGATTATTCGTTTTAAATCTATAGAGCTCGAAAGTCACATTGTCAAAAATGGACAAAATTGACTTTGACCGTCCTAAACTTTAGTTTTTATGCAGTTGTTTCGAGTCGAATTTTTAGTGAACATACTTTTGGTATGTTTTCTAAATCATAAAAAATTTGAAAACTGAAAAAATCATGATTTTGGGGCTATAACTAGGTCGCGTGTTAAGAATTTGGTCGGCCCGTTTAGAATAATTGAAGCTGGAGTCAGTACGTGTCGAATAAGCCCACTTTCGAGCCAATCAGACATACTTCTCTAAATCACATTTTTTTATTATAATTGCCATACAATTCCACAATATTTTAAAATGTTCGATTTCCACCGAAATTGGACTCATTCGACCCGCACCGATGTCAGCTTCATTTCTTCTCATATGATTGACCCCGAAGTTCTCATTCGTTATGTAATTATAGCCACTAGAAGACAAAAATGTGATTTCGGGAAGCTATTCGACGCGACATGACACCAGCTTCAATTATTCTCAAAGAGCTGACCTCGAATTCATAACGCCCAAATTTTCAACAGGTGTCAAAATCCGGAATTCTTCACATTTCTATTTTGTTATGATTTAGAAACCATGCCAAGATCCCAAAGTATGTTCACGAAAAATTCGACTCGAAACAACACCACAAAAACTGAAGTTTAGGACGGTCAAAGTGAATTTTGTTCATTTTGGACAATGTGATTTCGAGGTCTATAGCTTTAAAGCAAATAATCGCAGTATGTTTTCCATCATTTTATTCGATGTCCAAGTCCTAATTAATCTAGTACGATTTAGCTTGGACAGCTGGCATGCCCCACGAGTTAAAATTAATGTTTTTTTCAAAAGAAGGTCTTTTTCACGTTGTCTTTAGTGGGTGTTAACTATACGACGGCGCGTAATTTTGGACATTGTGAGAACAGATTTGGAACCGCAAGGAAAAGCTATATAAGACCCAATAAGTCTCGTTAAGCCATCGGTTGTTTTCCGGAGATGGGGGAGCAGTTTCGACACCCCTGTCACAGACAATATTATTTTGTTCGTTCATTTTACTGGCCGCATGAGTAGGGTGGGATAAAATAAAAGGTAAAATAAAATATCTACTTTGGTTACAGTAAAATTCTAAGTTATGTATTGCTCACGCTACAATCTGGCACAATATTGACAGTTCCCATAACTTGGGGAGAAACAATTGTACGCACTTTTGTAATGTAACACTTTAAGCCTGGAGTCAAACCATATAACATAACAAATTTTAAGGGTATTTGATAGATTTGGTAAGTAGTTATAGCCACTAGAAGTCAAAAATGTGAATTCGGGCAGTATGTCCGATTGATTCGAAAGTGGGCTTATTCGACGCGTCATGAATCCAGCTTTAATTCTTCTCAAAGGACCGACCACAAATTCTCAACACGTGACCAAGTTATAGGCCACAATAGGTACACATTTTCAAAAAGTGACAAAATCACGAATTTTCGATTTGGTATGATCTACAAAACATGCCAAGATCCCAAACTATGAACACGAAAAATTTGACTCGAAACAACTTCTTAAAAACATCAAATTCAATGTAGCTATATAAATGGACAAGTTTAGTCCTGTATTTTAGTTTTTATGCAGTTGTTTCGAGTCGAATTTTTAGTGGACATACCTTGGGGCCGTTTTTGGCTATAACTGCGTCACATGTTAAGAATTTGGCATCTGTCATTTGAGAAGAATTGAAGCTGGGATCATGACGCGTCGAATAAGCCAATTGTCGAGTCAATCGGACATACTTCCCGAGTCACAGTTTTTTACTTCTAGTGGCTATAACTACATACCAAATCTATCCTATACCCTTAAAATTTGATATGTTATAGGGTTTGACTTCACGATCAAAGTGTTGCATTACAAAAGTGCGTCCAATTCTTTCTGCTCAAGTTATGGGCCCGTGGCAATATTGTCCCAATTTGTACCGTGAGAAATAAATAAATAAACGAAAAAACACTTCATTTTAGTTAAATGTGAAGTGTTTCTAGAGCCCGATCGGGGATAGCATGTGTCCTAGTATCCGTAAAAAGCCATTTTTAGCGTTTGTGGCACAAAATTGGCGTTCTGTACCGTGGCGGTTAAACAAGTCAAAATGATGAACATTGCCTATTATCGTTGTAGTACTCGAGTTGATCCTATTTACAAATAACAGGAAAGTTAAAACTAATTTCCTTTGCCAATTTCGCGTATTTAATTATCAGTATTTAATATACTGGTCTCGTTCTTACGTATTTTGCACGAGAACCATAAATTCTATCGCTTCGAAATTTTGTATGATTAAAGATTTTCGGTCCCTAGAAATCTAATGGAATCTCTCCTCTTCAAATATCCACTATCTGTAGTCAAAGTAAATTTGAAAGCGTTTATGAGGACATAATAATCAGATGTTACGAATAGTCAACCACACAATAATTGGTTCATAGGGCTAATATCATTATCATTCTATTTTTTTAATACGAAAATAGATGAGGTAATCTAGGGGACATATCGATTAAAAACTTGAACAAGTTTCTAATACACTAAACACCACAGTATAATATTGCAGATTACATCCATAACGTAAGGGGAATGGCCGCCGTATCGACTGGATTCCTAATATTACTTTGAATTACAAAAGTTCATGGAGCTTGACATTTGCGACGTCTGACAAGTCATGGGAATGCGATGAATCGCGAAGAATCACGTAATAACCTTCCGCGTTTCAGACTAACTAGCAGTATGTTGGGCTTGGCACATAGACAGGCCATTAAATCCAATCGTAAGGTTTTTTATTTATATTGTTGTACTTAATAGGGTAAAGTGATTGGAATAGAGTAGTATATCGGATACCGTTTCATCCCACCACATACAACTAACTTACGAATCAGTCTGCGGAATTCAGAATATTCGATACTTGCTAGTGGAGAGCTGGCTAGTAAATTCGATACAGGCTAGTGGATAGTTTCAATTTGATATACAAATAGGATTTGTTTTTAGTCGCCAATGTTGCGAATTGATAAACTGCCTACTTCCACTATTATCGGACGCCCTGTACTCCATCAAGGGTGTACAGAAATGCCAAATAAATCGTCCGCCAGTTTTTAACGCAAATCGGTTTCCGCGCATCATCTGACTTTGTCTCGCGCCATCATCTGACTTTAAGGCCTTTGATGTTTTCGTTTTTTTCGCAATTTGAATTTTTTGGTTCGTTTGTTTACGAGCTTTTGTGGGTGGGCGCATCTCTTCTTCCTTGTGATCTCCGAATTTATGTGATCTCTGAGGTAGTCCTAATCCTGGTATTTACGTACATTTTAAGTTCATCTTCAGTGTCAAGATTATATAGCAAATATCTCGGTATGGTTTCCTACTTGGTATATTTCGTGTCATGGCGCATCTATTACCTTCTGTAGCGTCTTGGTACAATGCGTGCTGTAAAGTTCAAGATACGTTAGTATTCCAATTAGCTTATCTCCTTTTCTGATAAAACCGTCTACCGTGGATAATCCAATTTCTGTTAGTATTGTCCGAACTCGTAAAAAACCTAATTGTATATTTTGTTTGTCTTTCGCACATCTTAGTTTATGCAGTCGTTGAATACTCTCATTCCACTATCTCGCCCATGCAGAGCCCTACTAAGCCATGCTGGTGTTGGCAATGAACATTTCTAATTCTAGTGCCATACCTGACTTCAATAATTTGATTCAATCATCTACACTTTCTTAATATTTTTCGCCTCTGTATATTTCCTTGTTGCTCAAACATTTCCTCCAGGTCCTCGTCATATTTGTGTTGACCTGTTGCCAATCATCACTCTTTTCCATTGTCTCTAACTCGTCCTAGCACATCATATTTTGATGCATCAGCTTTCTCCATATCCTCGCCTTCACTGGTTTGTTAAATTCTCTTCTTCTCTTGCACTTCCACAACATTCTGCCATTTTTCTTCCAACACTAAAGTCTTCGCTTAAAATTTTCGCCGTGAAACTGATAAGAAATGGCCTAGGGTTATTCTCCTTTTCCCATCATACCAACTTTCTTATACCCTGTTCGCTTTCCATGTGCATTTTCCGCACTGCATATTGTATGTTAAGATTTAGTCCTTTCGCTATCTTCACCAAGCACATGATCCATACTTACCCCTTTGCTCGTACATTGATGGCTTTTTTCATCGCTTTTCCCCAGTATGCGATGTTAACCGGTATTGCTGTCTCTGGGATCAAAAATGCAGTCATTTGTATTTCTTCAATATTAACCAGTTCCTATATTAAGTGTATTCATTTGCGTCTATTTCGTTTGTTCTAACTCTCCGTTCGATATCGTACCATTGCACCCAAAATGGTCTCATCCTTCATTATTATCGGTCCATTAAGAGATTCATCATATTTAACTGTTTTCAAATACACCTTTGTCACCCATTTATGCTACATCTTTTGGGTATTTATTTTGGGTTATTTGTTGTCGGATGCTTTTGTGCCGGGCCAAACCAGTGTATTGTTATCCAGAAGGTTTTCGTCCTGTTGACTACTAACATAATTTGTATTTCCGTTGCCATGACCATTATTGACCTAATAATGGAGTCTTTCCTCCACTTAACACTTAAGCTTATTTCTCTTATGTGCCGATCGGCACAGATTTCAGCTAGCGTCTTAAGAAGTGAAACTTATTAAAAAATTAACCTTGAAATGAAAAAAAATGTAGCCCGACGTTGATTTTTTAAATAACTCGTTGATACATGCTATTTTCAGGAAAAATTGGAAACACACAACGTCGCTCTTGAAAATATTGTCTGCCGCAATCGATCGATACTCGGGACTATAAAGGTAATTGTTACCTAATATTCAAAATACACCAATTGAATAATTTTATTATGAACGATTTTATTTATGAACTGGTTTAGGTACGCAATATATGTTTTGAAAAATGTGTAACGGTGCGAATTACCTTTGATTGCTGGACAACATTTACTGAAATTGATGCCAAGCATGTTAAAAATGCTTACGAAAGCGATCTGTAAGTGGTTAGCTCTAGATAATTCATTAACCAGTAGATGCCACTTTTCGTTTTTTCAGTAGATACCGCACACCGAGTTGAAATTTCGCAAGCTTAAATATTAACTCACTGCCGATCTAACGTTATATCTCGTTAAATATATCTCACTTGGATTTAGTACCATAGCGTCCAAACTGAGCGCTATAAAAGTGAATGCCATTTTCTCAATCGTAATAGGGGTTTCTGACTTTAAAAAAACTGTACCCTTGCATTTTGGTCGCGTACCGAATTCATGAAAAAATAATAACTTTAACAACTTTAAGTATTGTAATAGACTGGAAACTGAATTATTTCTCTCTCTCTCTCTCTCTCCGGTGGTACAACATGTTCGCATTTGTCGCCTGAGTATTTCTATTTTATTTAGCATTAGATAGCTAACTATTCAGTCTTTCCATATATCTATCTGATTTGGAGATTATTCCACTATAGACGTCGCATTTGTGAACAATGTAATTGTCCCATATTCGCCAAGCACTCGGTGTAATTTCTCGCTCTAATGACTTTACTGTTCATTCTTGAGACATACTAAAACGTAGAATATGTTTAATTTTTTCGAAGAAAAAGAAAAATATAGGAAACCAGTTAAACACACCTGGTAATTTTAGCGATTGAGTTCTGTCTTTCTGAATTTTCTCGAAGACCATATATTGTATCGTTTGGCATGATTAAATATTTTTCGCTTCTCGATTTAATGGTAGTATTTTCCTAAAGGAGTCCCGTAAAAAGCGTTTTTACCTTTTAGTGTCATCTTCTCAACTGTAAATGGATTTCCTTAATTACAAAAAAAAAGTATTACTTTTAGCAATTTTAAGTATTTTAACAGGCCAAAAACTGTATTTGTCTTTCTCTTAGAAAAAATTAAACCTCTCCTGCATTTCAGCAGGTATCTCGAGAATGCCGCAATATGTTTTAATGCAAATACTAGCGTTAGATAGCTAAGCTGTAATTATCTGGCTAGCCCAGTGAGTTCTGTTGGCTGAAAGTTTGTCCGGAATTAGATCAAAAATCAATTTACCTCTCTTATAACACATTTTACGAAGTAAAGTCTTCAGAGCGAGAAATTACACCGCGCGCTTAACGAAAAACGGGACAATTACACTGTGCACGAATGCGACCCTTCTAGAACAGTAATCTACAAATAAAACAGTACAGAGACTGAACACTTAGCTATCTAACGCTAACAATTTATCAAAAAAATACTAAGGCGCTCTCGAGGTAAATGTTAAAACGTTGTGCCACCCGAAGAGGGTTTCTAAAAGTCATTTATTTCATGAATTCGGTACACAACCAAAATTACAACGTACCGTTTTTTTAAATTCAGAAACTCCAATCAGGACTGAGAAAGCGGCATTTAAAAATGACATTCTCTTTGACAGGGCTCAGTTTGCACGATACTGTATTAAATCCAATGACATATTTTGAAACGAGAAATACCGTTAGATCAGCAATGAGTTAATCTGTAGGCATGCACAATCTCAAATGCATACAGTATACGGTTTTCACGAAAATGCGTTACCAAGTTGATACCACAGCTGCCCCATTTGACGATCGGAGTCTGTTTCCCAGTTTTCTCAAAGACCTTACATTGCATCGTTTTGAATTCTTGCACGATTTATGAGTTTCCGGATTTTGGATTTAATGGTTCGTCTTTTTTTTAATATCTCCTGTGTCTTTAGTACTTATTTTTCACACCGAGCTCTGTACAAAGTGTTTTTTACCTTTAAATGCTATTTTCTTAACCGTAAATGGATTTTCGTAATTTGAAAAAAAACTTTTATTCTGTACCTAATTCATGATAAAAATAATAACTTTTGTTCTTTACTGAATTCATGATAAAAGTAATAACTTTTAGCAACTTTAACTAGCTCCATACGCAAACAAATGTATTTGTCTATATTTGACTTTCTCTCTGAGAACAAAAAGGAGTTCTACATTTTCTCGAGGATTCCGCAATATTTTTGAATGACATTTTTAGCCTCTCAAATGAAATTGTGTCTGTAATCAGATCAGACATATGTGGATCAAAAGAAAACATAAAAAATAAATGTATCTTCCTAGAACACGATGCTAGAACACTAATCTCCAAATCAAATAGATACATGGAAAAATTGAACCGTTAATTATTTAACGCTAAAAATTCATTAAAAAATATTAAGGCGAGATAAATGCTAAAATATTTTACCACTCGGAGAGAGAGAAATAAATAGATGTTCAGTTTTCCGTATATTACACTACTTAAAGTTGCTAAAATTGATTACATTTTTAGTGAATTCTGTACACAACTAGTTTGGACACTACTGTACTAAATCTAAAAGATATTTTGAAACGAGAAATACCGTTATCGGTAATAAATTAATCTTTAATCATGGAAACTTTCAAAACGATACAATCAATGGTTTCGAGAAAAATCCGAGTGAAAAGTCGCTCGTCAAATGAGGCAGGACTTTTATCCACTCAAAAAACGAACAGTGGTTAATTTTCAGAATCTCTATAGTCCTATTCTTGCCCTATTCTACGTCCTATGTCATCTTCCGTTTTAGTTTTATAGGATCCTGTTAGATTCGAACCTAAGTATTATGTTGTTCTTCTGATGGTATCAATGTTGTCTTTCCATTTTCCTTCGTTTATAAACTCTACCGGCCATTCATTAAACAAATATCCTACTATTGCTGGAAAATTCTTTTCTATATGCATTAGTGATTTTGATGAATAATGCTAATTTCCCCTTGCTTTACTGTTACATTTTTTTATTATCATAAGTAGTTATCGCATCTAAGGTTAATTTGTGTTATATCCTTTCTTACCATTCATCAAAGACTACCTGAGACATGAATTACTCGCTCCAGCTATATGTCTCAGTTATAATATCTCTGGAATGATCTGATTAAACTGCTCATTTGGTGTTTCGTAATTCATGTATGCATGGACCACACTATGATTATGGCATAAGATAACAACTCTTCTTCCTCTATGGTTATTCGTTAGCTCCTTTAATGCTATCAGTATTATTATAGCTTCATTATTATGTATTGCTATGCCTGTGGATGCTAGTAAAATATTTAGTTTCTTCATCATTGTCATCAGGCAGAAACCATTTATATCCTGCTCTGCCTGAGATGCACCTGTAAACAGCACAACACTTTCCAAGCTAATTGATTTCCTCGGCAAACATGATCATGATATAATCGAATTCTATTCAGTGCTTTCATTTCAGTGCTTTCATTTCAGTGTTTTTATTCAACTTGACTTGATGAAAACCTCTCTTTTCATCAAGCTTGGTCATCAAGACTTCTTGTTTCATAACGTCCTTCTAGCTTACACGGCGCCGATTGTTCCTCCAGCAACTTTATCAGCCCACCATCGTGACAAAACCGACGTTTAGTCTCTAAGGCTACTAATACTAATGGTGAACTTGCTCATCCTCCTCTGCCAATACAATTGTGCATCTTTTCAGCCATGTTTCCGATGCCTCAATCATAAATTTCCTATTTTGCATCAGTTTATCTGGATCTGATTTGAAAACAAATGGTTGAATAGTCCTTTGCGTATTTGTTATTATCTGCAGTATTACTCTTGCTCTTGAATACTAATTTTCGAAGTTCTCTTCCCTTCTTTGCCAAAACATTGTTTTATGACTCCTTCTCAATCTATGAATCTCTCCTGTTGTGACATCAATACTTTCCTTTATTTTATTATATTATACATGCTTCATTATTCAGGCCTTGCATGTGCCTTAGCATATCTTCATGCCTAAAATATAACTCGGTCCACCTGAGCTCATATTTACGTTTCTTATATTGTGGGACCAGTCCAACATTTTCCAACCATGTTCTCTCCATTGACGATAGAAGAATAGTCCATATAATATTCGCTGTGTATCAAGTACCATAACGCCTCTTCTATTCACCGGACGTACTGACGGCGGTACAAATTTGATTGGTGTTAGGAAGTCTAAATCCCAAGCCCACTCCTTTGATATTATACCTCTCCAATCGATGTGTACCTGAACATAAATATTGAATATCTCTGAAAAAACTTCAACGATATTTTTGTCTCTTTGTTTTCTTATATATTTTCTTACTTGTCAGTGGTTGAACAATCGGCGTCATTCTCGGCGATGTAAGACTCCTTTCTACACGCTTTCCCTGGTTTCTCGTCAACTTTAAATATATCATGAGTATCTATTTTTGAATCCCCAGGTTGAATCAAAACCCATCTTATATTCTTCTTCAACAAGTATATTGTGCCATATTGTTGATATCGTGTACATCAGTCCATTAAATATCAACTGATACTGAGCCCAATTCTGAGGTCATTGTCCTTATCGTATTACATACCCTAATACAGTATTTGCCTTCTGCACGTTTTCTTGAAGGTTCTTGCAGCTGCATTATCTTCCATTAATGATAATTTTCATTTTCTCTTATATTACACAAGAATATTTGCATGTGGACTCTCATGCTTCTACCCATCATTTACGACCAATCGTCTTCATAGTCTTCATCCTCATCTTTCTTTTCCATACTTTCCTTCCATTGAAGTAATAGTTTAATTCCTTTCTGAAGCTCTCCATCTTCACCTCTTGTTCAGCTTATATATTCTCGCATTACAAATTTTACCTTTGATCAAAAGATGTTTACTCCTGTTTTCCAACTCGAAGGTCTCAATTGAATCAGACAGTTCTCGCGACTTTTAACTATTATGCTGAATACGATCCTCAGCCATTTATTCGCTGCTACGATTCTTGACTATATATGTATTATCAATCAATACCTCCGATCCACTCTCATAATCATCTTCTTTGTGGTTCATGAGGCAAACCATTTTGAAACACTACTATGTTCTTTCGTAGGTCTGCATTTCTCATCAACCGTTTGTACATAATAACTTTTTTATTATCCACTATATCGTATCTCTTTCTCCCTCTCTCTGTTGAGTTCGTTTTTCGGACTTTCATCCATATATATATATGACAATCTCCAGTGTATCTATGATTTCATGCCTTGTCGTACATATTTTTTGGTCCAATATTTGGTCCTTTGGAACGGTTCTGTCCTATTTACTCCGAGTCCGAATCCTGCTGGAAAACATGCGTGTCCTAACTCAGCATACAATGCGTTCTTCCACATTCTCTCTACTTGTGCTATTTGTATGGCATTGTTTCCCGGTTCTAGACACTAACATTCTCATTGATATATTTATTTATCCTTGTTGATAGTAATCATCCTGCTGGATAACTCGTTAGGTATGCTAAATTCATTCCGTCCTGATCCTTCCAAATTAAGCATTTCGTATCGTGCTGCACTACCATTCCCTGAATGTGTTCCTTTCCACCGAATTCAAACGCTCCTCTCTTTGTATCACTATTCATTACTCTATCTTTCTCCACCCCTTTACTTGTATAATGATGCTTTATCATCGAAAAGGTAGACCTGTGATTAAAAGTATCGCCACTCTTATACGATAGCAATGCAAAACGCGTTCGTTCCTAAGTCTAACGTTCATCAACTCCAAGAAATCAATTTCCGATTTTTAGATAGCACTTCCGATCTAAAAATGTAAAAGATGTGGCCTGTTATTTTGGGGGAGGCCTTGGAGGTCATTCTGACCTAGCTCTTCTAAGCTCCGAGTAAAAGCGAAAAAACTGGTCGATGAGTGAAAATAGGCTGAACGGGTGCACTGGAGGTAAGTATTTCTAAGTAACTCAATTTTTAGAAGATAGTCTTCTACCAAAGATCTTCTCGCGCAACAATTGGATCTTGCTCCCGATTACATGATCAATTTTCGGTTTTAGCTTCCATTTCCGGTCTGAAGCTGCGATAAAAAAAAATGATCTGGCGCCACCCTAACAGATGTTACGGCCCGATTATGGGACATGTGTTTAAATACACACAAACCGTAACATATTAGCTGACAAATTAGCCATAAGTGATGTATTAGTACTCCAATGTTGTCAAAGTTTATTACAAGCTTACGCAACATATTTTTCGATTGATTTCCCATTTTAGTCAAGATACTTTCAAGTTCACAACGAACGTTCCAAAGACCTACAACATCCAGAACATAATCGAGTTTTGTATTTGCTACAAAGCAGGAAACACTGAGTTTTGGGATAACAACAATGGCGAAAACTTCAAAATGATGTGTACAAACCCTAAACTTTTACTCGCAGACAAAATAGACGCGGGCGCCAGCTTAATTCCCGAAGACGTCGCACCACCACCTTGTTCAATTTTCTACTGATATACACATATTGTCCTCCGATATTCCATATGACATCTCGTAGCGCAATTTATTTCAGGGTTAACCAGGAGGTACCACACACATTCGCCTCATTTGAAGTATATTTTTGAAACTTTGCATGGTTAAAGATTAACTTATTTGAAACTCTCTTTTGACAGCGTCCAATGTGCATTAAAAAAACTGCACCCGGTAAATTGTAGGTTTATACCCAATGCAAGAAATAACGAAGTTATACCAGCTTTAAATAATATAATACGTCAAAAAGTATATTTTTCTCGCTTCCTCAACTCTCCACGTTTTACCTTCTATGCCGAAAACGCATCAATATTTTTTAATAAAATATTGACGATTAAAAAGCTATAGTTTCATTAAAATTTGGAGACTGGCCATCTAAAAATCATATTCTCTACACTTTAGCACACGATTTGTTCTCAGTCCATTAATATTAATCTTTAATTCATTTTACTTCCAGAACACCACCAGTTCCTGCGCTAGTAGTTCCAAAGCGAGTACAAAACCGGTTATACGTCTTCGTAGACCAATATTGCTTTTTACCAAAACTGCAGTTAGGCATAGTTGGTGGAGAGAAAAATACACTTCTTGACGTATTATATTTCCAGCTAAAACATTAATGGTGCATGTTTTTTTTTTAATTAAGAAAATCAAATTACAGCTGAGAAAATGGCTTTTACAATTGGCAATGGCATTATCCACTAATGCAGTTACATGATCCACTAGTGCGCAGCTTCTAGATGAATAGTAAGGAAGGCTTGGTATCTACAGGAAAACGCGGAATGTTATCTACTGGTTAATTTACTAAAAGTATGACTGAGAAAGTCTCTCTGAGAGTTCCAATGGATAAACTTAACTTTTCACTGTAACATTTAGCGTTCCCTAAAACAGATAACTAACACTTAAGAGTACTCGTTAACTTAGATTATGTTATTATAGCCCATTTATATTTATCACATCAACATTATTGCCGTTTGAATTAGTCCAGTTTCGATGCAATTTCGAGCAATCTAATTGGATCACGAATATATCTCCAGTTACTTTCAGACAGATTCTATGAGTCATAATTTTAATAAATTAGTAATTTGAATAAATTGCACCCTTAGATGTCATAGGGGATATATTAAATTATTCCCTAATAATTATAAAATTAGGCCAGAGAGATTGCTCGGTTTTTGTTCTGCGTGTTCATACGATGTCTGAAATGCTTTTGGTTCCCTAATACGTGTTTAATTCACCCCACCCACCCTGATTTGTAGTTAGAATGTTTTGACCGGGTATGCCAGCTAAAAAGTAAAAATAATAATTTTCTCCGATTGGAAAGCACAACAAATTCTTAAAAAATCCACCTCTTTGCGATTTAACTCCTGTGCTCCCCTCACGGAATATAACCCCTGTGCTCCCTTTTCAGCTTTTTAGACTCATGGTTGATCACTGATTATTTTTCATCTCTAGACTTCCTTTTTATTCGTTTCGCTTCGTTTGCTTTCATTATGACGAGGATGAGACTGCCTTCAACTCCTACCTTT
>SCLF01743776.1:0-13207 GCA_004367975.1 Mesochordaeus erythrocephalus | reverse complement strand
ATTCGACCAAATCGGAGAGACTTCCCGAAATCACATTTTTTGTATTCCACATGCCATACAATTTCACATATTTTGAAATTGGACCCATTCGACGCGTCCATGGATGTCAGCTACATTTATTCTCATTTGATCGACCCCCAATTCCTAATCCGTTATGTAGTTTTAACCACTAGAAGTCAAAAATGTGATTTCGAGAGGTATGTCTAATTGGCTCGCAAGTGCTTTAAGTCGACGCGTCCTGACTCCGGCTTCAATTATTCGCAAAGGACTGACCTCGAATTCTTAACAAGTGACCTAGTTATAGCCCAAAAATAGAATTAATAAAGTACAATTATTCAATAAGTGACAAAAAAACTCAGGAACTTTCACTTTTCAATTTTGTTATGATTTAGAAAACATGTCAAGATCCCAAAGTATGTTGACTAAAAATTGGACTCGAAGCGACAGTGTAAAAACTGAAATATAGGACTAAATTTGTCCATTTTGATAATGTGACATTTTAGGTCCATAGCAGTATGTTTTCGGTACTTTTATTGAATGCCCAGGGGGCTAATTAATCTAGCACGATTGAGTTCGATAAGCTGCCATGCCCCCATGAGTTAAGCTTAATTTGCTGTATGTTGCCGCGTTCGAAAACGCAAGAAAAAGCTATCAGATTCACTAAGTTTCGTTAACCGATCACTTCCCACTTGAAATGGTAGGGGGGGGGGATTTT
This sequence comes from Mesochordaeus erythrocephalus, assembly GCA_004367975.1. NCBI lineage: Eukaryota > Metazoa > Chordata > Appendicularia > Copelata > Oikopleuridae > Mesochordaeus > Mesochordaeus erythrocephalus. Next base: position 12,492 of record SCLF01743776.1, on the reverse strand, counting down.
GACAGGGGTGTTTTTAAAAAGTCGGCATAGATTTTAGGGTCTCCACACCGAACTGATTACGTCCTAATTTACATTACCCGTAGTGTCGTTCATTCAATCGCCATGTACGTTCTATCGGGCAATCTGATCCGGTGATTTCTAGAATTCTACTGCATGTTTTGTTAGCTCTTAACAAAAGTGATGAATGAGCAATATCGAACTTCTTTCCTGCATCTTAAACGATAATATAGATTTAGTGAAAGATATATTTTACCGATCCGTCATACCCTTTAGAGCATTTCCAGCCTGTTCAGCTTCGTCACGGCCAACGTCTGATAGATCTGCATCAAACCAGCCGCAAAAAAGATTCTTTTGGTTCCATTCAGACTCACCATGGCGGATCATTACAATTTCGTATTTCGACATATTTCTGTTCAAAATTCTAAAAGTAAACATGTCTTTAATGTAGCAGGTTAATGCCCAACTGGATATAGATATTCAATGACAAAACCCTGCTTCTCATTTGTTGACAATTGTTTTTTCCACAGGTTATCCATAGTTCCGCGTCAAAATTATCTCGGAAAGTTTCTAAGACAACCTTTAAATCAAAGGCTTCACCGAAAATGTTACCAGAAGTCTAATAACGGGCATAGATAGTAATGTCATATAATATTATAACCTGTTGATAGCTTATTGTAAGCCATATTCGGTCCATCTAAAACGTTTTTGCTTTTATTCGGAAACCCAGTGTGGCAAAAGTCATAGGACATATGTGTCCCTTCGTCATTACTAATAAATTCTAGTCCACTTCCGGTCAGCATATTCTAGCCCACTTCCGGTCAGCATATATCTGCCCAGTTTCATCAACAATCTTATTAAAAATAACGATGGTCATCTAGTCATACGGAGACCTCGTAGTGTTATTTTTCGCGACTGCCACGAATGGAAAGGTAAGTTCGGGCCCGACATAAACGTCTCCCCTTGAATAAACCTTCCTCATATAGTTATTAATAACATTCTCGCTTTACCGTTCTCTTGATACATGACGAAATGTTTAAAATGTCCATGAATTAAAGTATATGGGTATCTAGGTTAACCACCTCGTAATTATGATCAGATTTGCAGTTATAGCATTCGCTATACTAGAAAGCGAGAAACCTGTTAGCAGACTACTATGGCTTTTCTGTACGACTGTTTGTGCAGCCGATTTATCCAATGTCATCTGTGTAGTTGACATTCACTATATTATTTTCAACATATTTCTGTTCTACTATCTACTCTTGTTAAATTGAAAATACTGGAATTTCGTGCTCAATAAAGTACATTTGAGTGGGCGTGGAAATTTGTTATCATGCTTTACAAGGCGTGTTCAGGGGCGTGTCTAGCTGTCAAATGGTAGCTATCTCTGTAGGCTATATCATAGTGTAAACTAGGTATTTACATGAATGTTATGAATGGTTTGTGTAACGTAACATTCGGCTGATTTTGTAACATTGACCGCAACTACTTGTTTCATCAAGAATAACGTTCAATCATAATAATAGTATTATTAAATTCTAAAATTGAAAGGAGTTTATTGGTTAACACTAGGGTGACCAGTTGTCCGTTATAGGGGCTTTTCCGGCCTTCTTTTGAGGTATCCCGCTTTGTGGCGATTGTATTGCTTTTTTTTTAAATGTACTGTAGTCTGCGTACAGTAAACCGAAACGAATTACCAGAAAACAAATTTCGGAACTTTCATGTGATATTTGATTCGCAACTTTGAAAAATGTCCCGATTTTTGGCACAAAATATATATATATATATATCCCAGGAAAACTTTGGTTTGCATAACCCTCAGCAACCTTTTGGATACTTGTGATCAACAAAATTTAATATTTTCTACTTTGATAATATAATGTTATCAATTTGACTTTTGGCCCATCCAAATATACCGTTTTAAATATATTAATATCACAATCAAACTGCTGACATCCTTGAACTATTTCTGGAAATAACACTAGGTGGAGGTAAATGAAGATTTCGGGTTTAACAGTTTATTTCAATGTGTTTTCAATAATCATAATTGTATGTTATGTAGAGTCATTTCATTTCGCATTTTGGTATGAAACATCGTTCACTCATAAAATTGAGCGGAAGGTATTTAGTATCCAATATGTTAGTTGCAATAGGTATTACAATTGTAATATTTACGTTACCACGGAATGCTGAATACCTCCACTATGTCGATTTTGTTGATTTCATCTTTTTGAACTATTTCATTTTCAATATTTAAATTCTCTACGGCTGCGAATTCAAATCTGTATTCGGACAGTTCAAATTTACTTTCATCGTCATATATATTATCAGGTGTCATTTTCCAAGTACTTATAATTTTTATGAGATACTTTCCCACTAGGGTCGGGTAATAATTCGGTGTGATTTACGATTCAAAATAATAAGTTTCCGGTTTTGCTGTCACTTCCGGTATAAAAATTGTTGCAAAAAATCCGCGTTCAATTTGAGGGTACGGATCAGGGGGTAAATCAAACATTTAACACCTTATGAGGCTTTAAAACTGCTAAAAACGGGGCCCAACAACTATCCAAAAGGTTGCATGGGGGATGTATACCGTATTATAGAGTATAAGATATTTTAACATAAGTGAACACTAAAATATCAAAGACAGGTGTTTGTCTGGATATTTCTTGTGAAATGGTTTTGCTGAAATTAATTAAACCTGGGTATGCGCTATGTTTGCAATAAGCTTCTGTTTACAACAAGCTTCTATCTACGCCTCTGTATAAATGAACTTCCAAGATTGTTCCAGCAAAAAAAGAATTTGTTGATGAGAAAAACTGGTATGTTAGAAAATACTGCCTAATGAGCCTTAAACGGTAAGGGAGGGTCAAACAACATATCGTGTGGTAGAACTTGACTGTCAGAAGAGGCAAGAGCATGGGACCATTTTTAAGTGCTTGTCATTTGAGCCTTTTGGTCTAACTTGACTAGTCGTTATGACGCGTCGAGATCTCTATCAGTTTTTACGTGTTAGTAGTTTCCTTCAGCAAACAAATATTTCGAGCACGGCCCATATGCATGGTGGGTCGGTCTTATTAACTATCGTATTCAGATTTATATAGTCGTCTGATCTAATCGGCACATTATTCGATGATAGCACTCGAAAGTTATGCTTGAATTACTGGCTATAATTGTACGAACTTATCGTTCTACCGCTCGGCCTGTGAGGGTTTATCAGTTTTCCTATGTTTGAAATGCGACGCTTTTTCTTTTGACTAAGATACGATATGGCTATCCTCAGTTCTCTAAGCTGGCTGTTATAGACTTTTTTTACATTTTATTCAACCACAACTGTTTTATTCTCCAACGAACAATTACACGGTGAACAGTAGTTTTGACAACTAACAAAATGCTATGTAGTAATTAGTATTTCCTAGCCACTTTTTCCGGAACGCTGGCTATACCCATTAGACCATCTGGTCTACCACCGTCTTCCATTAGGATTTCGATGTAGTCTGATGTACGAATTCTATTAAAGGGAGAGGTTTGGATTTACCGATTAAGGTATGCATATGAGAATGCCACTCGTAGACTATTGGGCCACCCTTTGACACTACGATCATAATGAATCACGCGTTAACTGCTCTCTAAAGTCATTTCTCTAACCAGTATTTAATTGATTCATGAGTGTTCAAAACTTGCTTTCTGATATTTCCAGCCTGCGAACAACTCCTCGGAAGGATATCTGTATCCCGTATCCGCGAGCTATTTTTGTCTTCACATTTATGGGTCTAAACTGATATTCAGAAACTTTTTCAAGTTGGTCTTGTTCGCAATATTGTTCTTTGAAAATCTGGTTGGCTGGCGTTCTCACATGCTGACTTGTTGTAGACAAATACAATATATTAGCTCTGGTCCTCTGTGACTAGGAAAAATATAAACACACGAAATTTGCGAACTCTTGTAATTTGATTCTCGTGAATTTGGCTAGAAAAATATCTTGGAACATATTCCGGACGTTCCCAGAAGTTTCTCGGACCCAGTTGATACCAGTTCAATATACCAGTTCAAATTCACATCCATTTTATAACCTTTGTAGGTGAAACCATTCATTACTGATTATTAGTTTATTATTAGATTCAACCTCATAAGAGGGCGATCATCGTTGTATATGTAGTATATTTTGTGATCTCGTTGATTACGAGGTAGATTGTGGTAGTGGGAAATTAGATCCGGGCTTTTTTAACATTTGTCTTCAAATGTTTGTAGATTCCATTGTGGTTAGTTATTACTAATAGTGATTTATTACCTTTTCCGTCAGCTGTTATGTTACTATGTATCCGGTGACAATTGTGAAGGAAGGTTGACATTTCAATGAGCATTTTTTTTTATTGTGATTTGGTGTGAGGATGTTTTCTGGAACGGCACTGTCAGACGTAGTGTCTTTGGAGATGTATATGTATATGACTGTTGATAATTGCGTGGGGATTTTCGTCGTGGTGAGACTTTCTGGGTTTCATGGAAATATTTTTCTAAAAGTATTTTCCTTTCGAAATATGTTTACCTGCAGGTTAAATAAATTAAGCTTTATAGGCTATTTGACGTCCGTTAGACGTTGGTTATAGAAAATAATTAGGAAATTAGAAGCAATTGGTTCAAAATTTTTGTTGTTTTCGAACGTGTTCATAAAAACAATTATGTCGAATTCTAATACGATGATATAACTAATCTGATTCAGTCTCGGTTTAAGCAATTCAATAAGACGATTTCATATAAATTGCTGATTAGGTAAAAAAAGTTAAGGCACCTACAAGAAAATACGCAGAGATATGTCTAGCCTTATAATTGGTTGAACACAAAGTTTAGCCAACATAATTTGGTTCCATCGTGGTCAACTTTCAGCACTTCCGTAAATCAACGGTCACCTTCTCTCTGTCTGGACCACTATATAGTTGCTTACTCTTTTATTTCCCTGCAATCACAATGACAATTTTATATACGTGGTTGATTTCCTTTAATATGTTTCTTTCAGGAAAAAAGTCAGTAAGGTGGGATTATTGGTTTTCCATCTCATTTTGTACACCGACGAGTTAAATATATCTACAGATTACACCCGTTGGTTAAACAAATCGTTTACCTTTTCTATGACAGTGGTATCTTTACTCACTTGTGCCGGGCCAGACGAATGCGGCCATTTATAAAATCAATTACAATTATGTTGTTGATTGGCTCTTGACTGGTTCTCTATGAATTATAAAATGATCCATTATCGAGTTCAGACTAAATAACTAGTGTGACCAAACGCCCTCGTTTCCCCTGATATGTCCTATTAATTATTGAGAATGTCCGGGTTTTCGCAGGACCATTAGGCATAATGGCCTTGGCGCTTTAAATAGCTTTCAACATATTACCGACTGTCGCCTAGTCACGTGTTTGTATTATTGCCTGAAAACCGATTCTGATTGGTCCAGGGAGTAAAAGTTTCGCCACATTTTGAAATCTGTTATTTGAAGACCACATAAACGCAGGCGAGAATAACGTGTTATTTAAAGGTATTAATTAAGTTATTATGCATTAAATAATCAAAACAGATAATTGAATGATCAAAATAGGTAATATCACGGTGCAGAACCGGAATTTGAAGTTAATTCTAGACGAACGAATTATACTCATTTATAAAAATATATACAGGATTCATTAATTTTGTTAACCCATTGAAGTATGGCGCAAGTAGTTCGTCATGAAGTAGTTCATTCGGCAGACAAGCGAATCTGTGCCCTATCATCGTTGCCCAGGAATTAAGTTCAGATTGTTTGTCTGAAAAATGATGAGGGGGGAACGAATGTGTTTGCAAATTTGAAGAGGCTACTGCAGAACAAGAATCTGATCGGTGTGGGTTGCCCAGCACACATATTGAGTAATTGTGTTCATCATGGGGCAAATACGATTGATATTGACATTGAGTCTATTATGTTCAAAATTTACCAGTACTTCAGCATATACAGTGTGTGCACTGAGAACCTGAATGTATACGGTGTTTTTGTTGACATTGAATACAGAAGGATGCTTTCTCAGAGAAAGAGAAGGTGGCTGTCAGTGTTCCCAGGCATTGAGAGGATGATATAGATGTCTCCAACTATAAGGGCATTCTTTCTGTCTCAGGAAAAGACGTTTTTTGAAAATAATTTCAGTGAGATCTCTAGCACATGCACTCCTTCATGTCTGCATACCACACCCACATTCAACAAACGGAAAAGGAGAACAACTCCGTTATCGAGGTGAAGAAGATACCGAGCAGCATCCACACCAATATTCACCAACACAAGAGCAACAAATGCATGTCCCTTAAATTTAAGGGACTAATGGCAAAAAACTCACAGATGGACTTGATAAGGACTGACCAGTTCTGTGCTGATGAGAAAGGCCTGTATGGTGCATGTATGGAGTATCTGGAGAAGTGGATGACTCCCATGCAAGATTTCTCAGCATTAATGTCGATGGATCTTAGTGAACCACCAGATAGGAATGTTGTGGAGGTCTGCATTTAGTACCTGGTTTCCATTGATGAGGTCAAATGTTCTGACCAGGTCAGGAAATTCTCAGAAAGGTACAGAAGTGATGAGGAGTTCAGTGACCTGCAGGCGCACCAGAAGTGGACCAAATATTTTGAGAAGGTTACTCTAAATTATTGAAGATTGCTGTTTGTAATTGCACTTCCCTCTCACAATGCAAATGTTGACAGGGTTTTCTCCCCGATATAGAGCCAGTGGACCATGGAGAGGAATGAGCTTTTTGTTTAGTCACTGAAGGCGATTCTATTATTGCAATACAATATTACAAAGAATTGTATGCTTATTTTGTTGAGAAACCAAAAAAAGCTGGGAAAGATCAGCTCTACAACTAAATATAGACGGGTAGACAAAGGACAATGAAATACAATCTATTGAAATATGTAAGCAGAAAATAACCGCAAACGGCTTTGTTATTAGTACTTTATATTTCAGATATTCCTTATAACCTTAGACGATTGGCTATGTACAAGAAAATAACTATATATGGAGCTGAACTAATAATTTACGGAGTTTGTCTATAGACACATTTGTTGCCACACTGAATAAAATTGGATATTAAATATGGGTGTTCATTTCCGTCAGAATGATCACGTGTTCTATAAATGGAACATTGGTTGAACCTTGTATTTTATCCGTTCTTGGACTAAATTGATAGACGTACTGGTATCTAAAAAGTGATGACGTCATCACCTACCCTATAAACGGAACTCACACCAGATGTGAGGTTTCAAAAATGTCCGGCATTTTCACCAACTTGAAAAAATGTCCGGCTTTTGAGAATATAGTCACCGTAAAATAACCCATAGATGAATATCTTTAATGAACGGATTAATGACCAGCTACATTTTTATTATGATAAAAAATGGATATAGAAAAATTACGTGCCATTATTAATACTAAATAGTCGGGTCTCAATATCCATCTGATTATACTCGTAATCATAGGAAATTCTGAACGAATTTTACCTCGTTTATATACCCGTTTCATCAAAACCATAATTTGCTCACCCTCTAAATAATTTCACACTATTCAAGGTTATTTTTAATTTCTGTAGTCGAAGTGCATACTATCGCCGCAAAGTTTGAACTATATCCGGTTAGTTATTATTTTATATTGACGATATTTCGATACTAATATTCAGTAACAATTATAACCATTAAAACGGTGTGTTTTGTAAATATAAATTTATTTGCCAGAAAATATATTTTATCGTACAATTTGACCGAAATTTTAAACGAAAATGGTCACTGACACGAGTGTTAAAAGTGTCCACGGGAGGCCTCCAGCGTCAACTGATAACTTAACCAGAATTAGTGTCTTATAGAGTCTTTCCTTGGGGTTTCGAACCTTTTCTCAGAATATCCAAAATTATATGTCGTCGTACAGTTAACTCCCGATAAAGACAACGTGAAAAAGACCTTTTTTGAAAAAATGTTAATTTTAACACGTGAGGGCATGGCCTCTCACCGAACTAAGTTGTACTAGATTAGGTAGACCCAGGGCATCCAATAAAAGTATCGAACACATACTCCATTTATTCGTTTTAAAACTATGGTTCTCGAAAGTCACATTGTCCAAAAATGGACACAATTGACTTTAAACTTACTAAACTTTAGTTTTTGTGCAGTCGTTTCAAGTCGAAATTTTCGTTATTTTTCACTTTTTGAAAATTTGTACTTTAGGAATTCGATTTTTGGGTTATAACAAGTATTAGGGGCTTCATGACTCCAGCTTCAACTATTCTCAAAGGACCGACCCCGAATTCTTAACACGTGACCTAGTTATAGCCCAAAAGTGGAATTCCTAATGCAAAAATTTTCGAAAAGTGACAAAATCACTAATTTTTCGCTCTTCGATTTTGTTATGATTTAGAAAACATGCCAAGATCCTAAAGTATGTTTACTAAAAATTGGACTTGAAACAACTGCATAAAAACTAAAGTTTAGGACGGTCAAATTAAATTGTGTCCAATTCTTACTTTTAAACTGGTGCATTTTATTAAAAGAAGTACACTCAATAATGTAGTTGGGAAACAATACAAGTAAACATATACGAGATAGTATGTTTAAAACTTAATAGACTCACCAACATCTCCAAAACAGTCCGTAAATGTAACTAATGAATGACGGATAGGTCTCCAACGGTTCCCCAAAATTGTTTTTATTAACTTGAATTGCTTATTATGTTTAATAGCAGATCATACATAATTTTTTGATAACACTAATTAGGGATTTATTCAAATATACCTGTTACAACTCCGTTTACTATCTCATGCTAGTCTGTCACCCACATCGAAGAAAACCATTTTCTTGAGTAAGAGTATAAGGTAGTTCCATTGGGCAATCCGATCCGATAATTTCGAGGATTAGGTTCAACCTGTTTTGTTGGCTCTTTACAAAACTGGCGAATGAGAAATACCGAACTTCTTTTCGACATCTTAAACAATAACATAAACCAAGATAATATATATACCAAGCCTCCTTACTTTCAAGAGCATTTCTAGCCTGCTCAGATTCGTCGCGGCCAATGTCTGAGAGATCTGCATCGAGCCAGCCACAAAAATATTATTTGCTTCCATTCAGACCGAACAAGTCTTTAATTTTCAAGTCTTGAGGATTGGGACAAACCCTTCATACTTTCATGAGTTGTTTTCCCCCACATGTTATTGACGCGATTCGCGTTAATTCACTTTTTCACTTCTCGCCGAGCTCTTTATCTCCGTCACATTCATGATTCGCCATACGCTTACCCCTATCACTAAGTGTAGGCGTCAAATAATAATATTGACCCATACGCACTTCAGTTTAGTGGTTGATATCGAACATTGACCTTTATTAATTTATCTTACTAGCAAATCTGTGAACAAGCTATTTCAGCTTATTTGTAAATCTGGGCAGCTTAGATTTTCGGCTGTTTATAGTAAATTTTAGTGACCTATGATAATTTCGCGTATTTTGACGCTCTCGGCAAAATTTGAGCGAAAACCGTTTGGAAAAATTGACCACTCATTGGTCATATGAATAATGATTCAAAATAATTGAAAAAAAACCTCTACGGCTAATCTAAAGAGTTCCCGTTATCTTTTGATATAAAATCCTCGAAATGGTCGACTAAGACGTTATTCGACTATTTTTAGAATAATGGTTTTCCATTTGTATGGTAACAATGCAGGAATTTATTTTGACATCCGATTTGCTTATCGAGAACTAATTGGTCAAAAGTTTACCACGTTATGAATTCAGTTTTTATTTAAATGAAAAAAAAAACCGACTTTGAACATCAAGCATATGAAGCTTTACAGTGACGAGTTGATGTTTTTGAGAATATATGAAAGAAAATAAATGTTGACATAATGCGAACACAATAACGGGACCATGCGGCATAAACTTTATGAGAATATACGAAGGAAATAGATTTGGTAGACAAGGAAATTAAAGAAGTTAGAAAACGGAAGAGCTTCAGAACTGACGAAGGAAGGGAAAAGCTGAAAGCCAAAGAAGGCTGCGTATGGAATTATTTTGGGAACGACGAATAGAGTGTTTTGAGAACCTCATTTGCTTAACACCATTAGGTAAGGTTTTAAAGCCTACAAAATTTAAGTCGGATGAAGCAGCACTTCTGCAAAACAGAGAATTTGTTATCAATATACTATAAAACTGGTTGCATAGTAGGGCCATTACGCTTAGCCAGATCATGACGAGACTGAATTACAAACGACTTTGGTACTAGTAGCTCTTCATTCTTAGCCACGATTGGCTTTGATGGAAGAATCATTGATACAACGGATGACCAATCAGCTTAATTTAAAATGGGGGGTCTCTTGCAAATTCTCGAAGACATTAAACAAGAAGATTGTCTTACGAAGCTCGATGATAAACGGCGCTTGGCATGCCATTGCGCTTTGGCATGCCATTTGGATCACCCAAAGAACCATCAATCTGCCACCTGGTGAACTTGGCTGTAATCCATTACCTTAGAAGAAGGGGGATTTTAGCAGCCCTTTATCTGGATGATAAATTACTTCTGGATTCACCAGATACAATGGAGTATTGAACTCCAGCAAGGGTTCCGTTGAATTGTTGTTTGGGAGGCATGCTGATTGTTGCAACTCGAGGAGTAATTCTGGCTGAAAAGTGCCAGAAGCAAAATGGGAGAAGTTTACACAGCTTTGCAACGAACTACAAAGCAAAGTAAATTTTCATCTCAAGCAGCTGTTTAAGAGGGATAGTTGTTAGCTTTCAAATTGCATGCAGAAAAATATAATGCTACATTCACCAAATAACAAAAGTTATAACTTGGTCAAACAGGACAAATGAGTTATGGGCAAAAATTGGTGATCATGGTTGCCAAAAAAGCGGTAGGTGTGTACCACTGGTTTACGCAGATGGGCAGCAATCAAGTAACAAAATATTTTACTGAACCACAACAAGGTTGGGCGATTCATAATAAGGAAGCCTTAACAATTTTGTTTGCCCTAAATTGCTTGAAACCGGTGTTGCCATGAAATCGAGTCTCCATATTTTGTGACAATCAGAGTCTAGTTTAATCGTTAAAAAAATTAAGAAGTTAAAATGAACAGTTGAATGATATCATGACATAAATTTTTGAGTTTGCACATGATAACGAGACAGATTTTAACATCCACTGGATTGCAACATAATTCGAGCTGGCGTATCCTGAGCAATCAATTGGAATGAGAAATTCATGCCCCGAGAAATATTTAATCATTGGGAAACAGGTATCAACATGCGTTTCTCTATTGATGCAATGGCAACGTTGGAAAATGCAAAATTACCAAAGTTTATTACATGGCGAAATATAATAGCAAAGGTATTGAGATACCTCCAAGCACAGTCATTCCTGGATGGCTTTGCAGAATGTCCATTAGCATTAACCAACCTAATGCTGAACACATCAGCAATGGTATTCCTTCAAAAGCAATGACAATAGTTACATCGAAAGAAAACAAAATAATAGGAACAACGCAACTGCGTGGTTCATTCAACATAAAACCGCAAGCTTTATTTTTGGCTCGGCTGAAACATTTAGCTTGATTCTGAAGGCTAAAAATGTCACTTCTTCTGTAGTACTCTGAAGTAAAAATGTGTCAAGACTAACAGGGATCTAGCGAAGAGGCCCCTAAATTAAAACTTCTTTAGTAGGGAATGCTAGTAAGTAAGTAGCAAGCGGCAATTGTTCAAACTGGGAGTCATCTGCTAAGCATAGAAGGGTCTTTATTATTCCTTTTAGACTAAAGTGTATAGAGGTTAACGTCGCATATGATGTAACAAAGGAACCACCTATTTATGAAGATTCGGGAGCTCAGGTAGATCATAGTGTTATTTGGGAAAGAAAAAGAAAGAGCGACATTGGACATATAGGGTGACCTTTTTAATCTGTCACAAATGAGCAAGCTCTTGAAAAATCTACTTGGAGTAAAATATTATGTTTATACGGTTTAACTCCGGAAAGCTTTCGAAACGAATTTTGAGCGTTTTTCTCAATTTTTTTTCAAGCATTGAATTATTTTCGGAATTGTGAGATCTTTTTCTTCTTTTATCAATTTCACAACTCTGTAAACGGTTCGTATAGAGCAAGATACCTCGCGTGACTGGCAAGTATACACGAAGGTTTTCGGCTATCTTTTTTCTATTTGCTCTAAAAATGTTAATCACTTTTTTTTGTTATCAGAGTCAACAGTGCTCCGGCATATTTGGACACCGTCTTAACAGACAAGACAAATTACAAATATTTGTATTTGCTGTTACACAAGATACTGGAAAAATTGCGAAAAAACTGCTTTGAAAAACTGCTTTGAAAAATTGCGAAATATTGTATAGCCATAAAATTTCACATTTTTAAAACTGTCCCATTTTCCCTGAAATTGGGCTCATTCGATGCGCCTGGATGACAGCTACATTTCTTCTCATTAGAGTGACCC
>SCLF01743665.1:0-13209 GCA_004367975.1 Mesochordaeus erythrocephalus | reverse complement strand
TGTTCAAATGTGATTTCCTGAAGTATCGACCAGACAAGTGTGCTATAGTAGTGATAGACCGGATGAAAACTAATCGACTAACAATACAAATGGAAAGTGGTTCGGTCTGCTAAATATTTGCTAGGAAGGCTTATTCGAGAGACCGTCAACATATATATAAACAAGATATACATAAACATTCAATTGTAGATAATGATTTGGTATAATTTAGACTGTGTACTTGTTAAAATTGGTATTTTGAACTATTGTATAAATAGTTATTCCTAGTAAATCATGTCGGGTTACCCCATAACCATATAATTTTAACCTATGAAGACTTAGAGTAATGTCATAAAGATATTTGAATTGTTTTATCTCCAATTAAATTGAATGGGATACATTCGTATCGTCAAGCTAAATAAATTAAGACGCACTATAAAACATGGGCTTATTTCAATTGACTTTTTTTTGGCATACATGATTCACTAGGACTAATTGTTTATTGATATTAAGATAATAAGTATCTACAATTGAATATATATGTACATCAGGTTTACATCTATTTTGGCAGTCTGTCGAACAAGCCTTCCTGGCAAATATTTAGCAGACCGAACAGCTTTCCTTTATTTTTACAGCCAGTGAAAATAGGATATATATGTCGCTGAGCACGTAAGGATTCGAGTCCATCTCTGCATACGTAGCGGGTAACGTACACTCCTGTCCACCTTAACGACAAGAACAGCTTAACCAGCTTCCGACCAAAAAAGATCTGTTTAATGTATGGCTATGTATACTCATTTTATTTTCAACTTGATGAAAGCTTGATTTGACAGTTTGTCAAACCGAATATAAATTATTATCTAACTATTCTAAACATTCTAATAACTGGAATTACGTAACGTTAATTTATTACTAAATTCATACGTATCGACTAGAATGTAACACTTAATCTGGCAGAATACAATCCTGCATTTACATGGTTGAACCAGCTCGGGCTCCTCCAGGAATAAGTTACCAATTTGCATTACGTAAGTCTGCTGACAATTGTCCGTCCAATTGAAACAGTAAAAAGGATAGGCACTAAGAGCTTTACAAAATTCTCTATGTCTTGATAATGCGTATTTGAAATTTCCCAGCACGAGTTCATGCTCTTCATATTTGGCCTCACGAGCGAACTCCGGTTTCTCGTCCAAAATAAGATTGACGTTATGTTCAACAGCAGGAACAGCATAAGTTTTATTTCGCCTATCGCTCGCTTTAACACAAATGCCATTAGACATGGAGGAGTAAGTGGCGTTTATAGGTTTGAAAGATGACTCGTGTAGTGATGACGTTTCTGCGCATCGAGTGTGACCAAAATCGGTGGTTCCTTTAGTAGGAGACCATTATACAGAGGCTTTGAATAGACAATGTAGAGAAGCGTACCACACTTAAGTGGTCAAACATTTATTTAGTCAATTCTAGACAGACTCCCTAACAGGCCAGCTTTCTATCAGGCATGTTTTCCACCAGATAAGTTTTATAGATGTATGAAGTTAACAATCCTTTAAACGTAAACAGCCAAAAATATACGTGATTGGTGTCAGCTCGTTTGGTTCAATCTTTTCATTAAAGAAGCATGGCATGTGTGCGAAAAATGGCGAAGATAAAAATAGTGGTTTAGTCAAAAAAATTTCCTAACGTAACAGAACTTGGGAACCACGGAAATGAAATAGGTGGCATATCCATTTTTGATTCTCAGGCTAGACCAATTTGATTTGAAAACCAATGCATATGATAGTACCGTTACGTATGTATTGCTGTATCTACGTGGATACTTGGTAATCATCAACATGGTTAGAATCACCTGCTGGTCGGTAGAGTTCTTTCAGAAAAAAATAAAAAACCATGACCTTATACGTTCGATAGAAAACTCGTAGCCCTAAAACTCTGACGATGTTAGCATCATAAACTATAATTTGGCGATAAACGTAAAACTGACAGAACGTTTACATTACCCCTAAAGATTCCCAAAAAACATTAATACGTGGTGATTCGAATGACAAAGGCGTAAACCATAGTCGCATCCAGCACACCACAGATAGCATGCACGAATGCACTAAGATTCCATTTACAAAGAAAGTGTTTGCCTAATTCATAGACTCTACCAACGAGCTAAAGTGTCTACAACCAATAAATAATATATATCCTCATTTTATATCTTACAACCTACCGGATTCATACGAAGCTGTACTATACACCATCTACTATTCTTCATATAATCTAATATATCTACATGCTGGCCAAACCAACTAGCTAGTTGTATTTTTAATCATAGATGTGGTTACCAATGTAGCTTTATGATTATGAGGACCTTGTATATATTAAAGTATCCTTAGATATATATGACGAAGTCAGCAATCAAGCCTGTACTGAAACAACGGATAACCTGGACTGTAACAAAATATATATGGCACGATTTTATGTAAAGTCCTTTGATCGTTAATAACATCTGCGTCAGTTATCTATTAGTCAATTTAGAGCCCATTTTAATTGACTCGGTCTATCGAGTATCATGAGTGTGATAATTTGAGAAAACTAGATTTCTGAATAGAACTTTTTACACCAATTTCTCCACTCTGGTCAAACACTATTGGGCTAACACCTACTTACATTGCCAGCGCTTTGTTTATAGCTGGACCTCTGGTCAGCTGTTGCAGCAACACTATGATATTTATCTCGTCGAGTGCTATTGTAACCTGGCAATAGTAATTGCCCTAAGGAAATTTAATTGGTAGGTATACATGTTGATATAGTAAATACTGGAATATTTGATGCTATCGTAGCTACAATGTATATATAACAACTAAATCGGCATCTATGTAATGTCACAATAAATGGAACTATCCTACGCGTATGCTCTATCATTTGTTAATTAATCAGTTTAGGTCACTCTATGCATCATAACTATTCAGCTAATCGAGGTAGCATTTCGTACATTAATTTATGTCAGAAACTTTTTAGACCCTCTGAATTGAAAGACAACGCCGTTGAGATAACTTCATTATCCACTAAAGTGTAGCCACTAATGACTGAATCCTTAGCTTTCGAGTGTTATAAATTTTATTTTTCGTATAAATGGGAAAACGTCGCAATGTCGAGAGAAAAAAAATGCTCTTTATGGCGTATTATACCATTTAAAGTACTGATAACATATTTTGTTTGTCCGATTGCGTACGCAGCTAAAATTTAGTGGTGTAAGTTTTGTTTTAATCCAGAAAGTTCTATTAAGGCTGCAGAATGGCACTTAAGGCTAGTCTTAACATGGAATTATCAACTAATTGAATTAAATTCTCCCTTAATACGCTTTTTGTGGAAGGATAATCTCCAAGCTAAATATATCTGATACGGTATTGTAGTTACTCTTATTCTTAAAATAAACAATTATATTATAACAGGCCTATTTATCACCACACAACTAGGTCATGGGCCATACCTCGACCAAAGTTTGAGTTTTCACTCCGGTCAAAATTACTAACCGATTGTTATCCGAGATAAGCGCAAAAAATTTTTAGGGGAAAGTGTTACTCGATGATTTCCGATCTAAGACAGCTGTCTTAAATCGTATTTTTTTAAAAGATACTTTCCTACTAAAGGTAATTTTCCGCAACAAGTTAGTGTGGTTCACGATTAGAAAATAAAAATTTCCAATTTTAGCTGACACTTCCGGCGAATTCCATTCTATAAATTCTCGTAAAAAATTATACATTCAATTTAACAGGTTGTTAGTGGGGACGCGACACATCCGAAAGGGACGCAATTATACTTTACATCCCGAAAATTTGCAGATTGATGTACAAACTATTTTTGCTTATTTTCCTAGTATGATCTGAAGGTATGTTAATAGCGGAGTCTAGTCACACTTGACCATTTCCGGCAAATAATAAAGAATTGTATCCGCATTCCCCTTCCGGTCGAAAATGATCGCAAAAATAATATATTTTATACAGGAATTCGTATGCATCCTTTTCGGACCCCAACATCTGCACCGTTCAGAGCCAATGTTGACATATGACTAAGGGTGACTAGGCATCGGAAAATAGTGCTAGTTCACAATAAAACTGATGGTGTCCTTCAGTTTGGCTGCATATTACGGTAGCTGCATATTACGGCATATTACAGTACTAATTCTGTCGTTGTGACATTTGCTGCAATACGAAGAATCTAGATGAACCTGGCACTTAACTATAATTATCCAGAAAAAAATAATCTCAATCACAATAATGCTATATGACTAACCCAGCTAAGACACAAAATCAAGCCTATTTAAAGAAGTGTAAGACTCCTATAGAGTCAGTTATTAGTTATGTATTAGTTAGTTAAATTCAGTTATGGATAGATTGGATTTAGACATAGACAATAATAATCTTGATTACGTTCCTAAGTCTCCAACTTTTATTAATGCATACAAACCAATATACATAATCAAGCAAACTTTTCGAATACTTTCACTAATAAAGCATTCATCCAGTCGAGTTCCAGTTGGAAGACTTGGTACAAGCAAATGGTTACTGAAGTAAAAAAAAAGCCAGACACGCAAGTAATTAAAATCAAAACATTGAAAACATTGAAAAGGGAAGCTCTGGAAGAGCAATAAGGGAATTGTAAAACAGTATAAGTAAAGGGGCTCTAGGGGAGCTAATACTAGTATTGAGATAATTGTATGCCTAAGTATGATATAAGGGATTTGGACTCTTGTGACAAAACAATAGTCACATTTGCAGGATATATTCGGCCAGCTTACGGGCAGATATTGATTGAGATGAGGAGAAACCTCCAATCTGTGAAACATAGGGAAGGATAAACATTGGAAGCAGTAAAATTTGAACAAAATAGAAAAAACAATATACTATATATTTTTTAAATGATTTAGTAAAATAAGAAGTAGAAAAAGCAATTAAAATGCACAGTAAATAGTGAGGGAAACTGAAAATGCCATGAGGTCAAATTAGGCGCAAATTCCGGTAAATCACATAGATGTGGTAAATACGTCACTAACAAATGAAATAGGCGAATTAAAAAAATACCATTAAAAAAGTATTAGTAATATAAAAAATGGTAATAAGCAAATGTGAAACACTAATATTCAAAGAAAAATCCAAGCTTATCCTTACAGAGGAAATAGTGGAAATCGCGGGTGAAACTCCGCAAAGTAAGTCATTAGAAAATGAAGAAAACAAAAAGCAGGAATTGATCAATAAATCCATTTATATATGAATATAAAAACTAAGGAAAGCTATTAGTGTAATAGTTAAACTATAATGCATCATAACTATTATTATTATTACCTCGGAAAGTATTTGTTTAAAACCCCACGGTAACATTAAAACTAACCATTGTAATCACAATTTATTAAAAAAAGTCGATGCACGGAAATTGAATTATGATTATTAAACCGGATCGCATCGTTCAGCATCTCGTTCAGCAAATCGTTCAGCACATAGGTCAGCATATCGGTTCGGAAGATTCGTTCGGCATAGTGAGGAAAACGCGTTCCTTATATAGTAGTCTGGAGCGGAACGAGGTCAAATAGGATTTAGAGAGCACATTACACCATTTAACACCTTCATCGGAAAAAATTAAAATAAATCTCGGTTAGCGCACGCACTTAATTATCATTGCCCGATTTAAGTTAATAGATTAAATTAATAGCTTAATTAATAATTTAAATTAAACAAATATTTATATTGTACGTTAAATATGAACACCATGGCGGCTCCGCTGACGCTGGCAACGGATGAGTCAACTATTAAGTAACAGTTGTGTAAAAATGGTAGATATCGTAAAAACCAAGCCTAACTCATTGGGATCTTTGCCTCTCCAGCATTGACTCACTGCAGTGATGATTCCCGGTTAAAGTCCGGCCTATGTTTGTCAAAATGAGTCAGGTTTCGTAATACGGTATTGATGACTCCCTCAGTTCATAGACTATAAAAATAAAGATTGCAACATCAAAGAGACTACCAGCGGAAAAAATTAAAATTAGGATAAAAAGCTGACCACATAGATCTTTATTCTAAGTTAAATTAATTCACATAGAGAGACAAAGCTGATAACGAATATTAGAGATCTATATGAACCGCGTATCAGAAATGAAGACTATATATTCTGTCCAAAAGAGAACAGCATATACGCTTTATATAAATACCTATTGAATAATATACTAGACCTAGACTATGGGAACATAATAGGGTGATTGAAAGATATAATCATAGTACACACTCTAACTTTGCTCTTACAGTAGGTCAAGTATCACCTGAATAGAAGTCACGTAGCTAGGTTGTGAAATTGTATCAAGGAGAAATTAGTCACATTAAAATATGTAATTCTGACCGAATTAAGAGATTGGGTAAAACATGAAAAAAGAGTTTGCTTGTTAAAAGCATCCAAACAATACTCATACTGATGCCATTATTAATACACAGAGAAAATTGGGTTTCAATAAAAGATTAGAAAATTTCATATTAAAATAGATCAATTTCTGTACAATAACCTCCGCAAGCAGCTTTGATATTTAGTGTCGTAATAGAGCAAGAATGC
Organism: Mesochordaeus erythrocephalus; assembly: GCA_004367975.1. NCBI lineage: Eukaryota > Metazoa > Chordata > Appendicularia > Copelata > Oikopleuridae > Mesochordaeus > Mesochordaeus erythrocephalus. Next base: position 6,651 of record SCLF01743665.1, on the reverse strand, counting down.
ACCAACTCCAAACCACTGACAAGGATCATCAAGTTCCACGTGCCAAACACACATCAACAAATAATTGTGCCAGTCATAATCGATACCGGAAGCAGTGTGGACCTGCAGACTGATACAGACGAAACCTTCTTTGACAAAATTCTAAGACAAATCGTAGGGGGCTTTCTGAGAAGGGGTAAAAGTAGCTGGAAAAAATACGACTAGGATCATACATAGATTTAGTTTTTAAAATTTTGGAATTTTTAGTGGTGGAAAAAGCAACTTTTCGGTAATAATACGACAACCAACAATCTGAACACTATAACTTATACTAATAGATAATAAAGTATTCACCTCGGAAAACAGATTAATAGGAAAGGTAGATGGTGGAAAATATAACCAAAATCGGAAACAGTAATGCGATTTATCACGAATAGAGAGTAAAATAGCAAAATTGGAAAAATATTTTAAACCAAGGCAGATAAATTAAAAATATATCAATGTCAATTCTGGATTAACCCTATTGCTATATGGTAGCTATTAATGAAGCATGTAAAATAGCACTTTCGGATTCGACAAAACTATACCAGATAGTATCCGAAATTTAGTAAGGGAGAACATTAACTCGGTTCATTACCAAATACTGATACATATTTATATAGACAAAATTTCACAGTAGGTGAACCACCGCAAGTAAAAATATATCCAGTAAAAATGAAAAAAGGGGATAATACATGATGAGGTTTTAAAATTAGTCAAAATGGTTATTTTAGTCGAAATAGTAGTTACAAAAAATAATACTGTGGAAAAGCGGTTTGTTATAGACCTGCGTGTGGTAAACACAGTAACTACAAAATGCAATGTAACATATCCACAGATGGAAGATATCCTACATAACGTAAAAGGAAAAAAGTTTTATTTCAGTACGGATATCAGTAAATGTAATATGTGCATGGATCCGCTTAGTAGTAAAATAGATAGTTACACGCGCATGCGTATGGGACATGTCAACAGTTCGGAATACGCGCAATAAAAACAGGAATAGACGAAAACCTGATTCTATACATAGATGACATATTCGATGGATGAACTTGGCGCACTCATTAAATAGAGCACTCATTAGAGATGAGCCCTAACCCATACTTCCTTCGAAGCGCCTGGATTCTGTTTTTGTGAAATATGTACAACTAAATGCAACTTTCTTTATGGTTTCCTCATTCTTCCCTTACACTTGCAATTAGGCAGAGCATCCCAACACAAATAATGCTCGTTGACTATCCTAGCTAAGACACCTGATCAAGCCTATTTAAAGAAGCGTAAGACTCCTATGTAGTCAGTTATTAGTAATGTATTAGTTAGATGTTAGTTAGTTAATGTCAGTTATAGATAGATTAGATTTAGACATAGCAAATTATAAGCTTGATTACGTTCTTAAGCCTTCCACTTTAATTACTGAATACAAGCCAATAAACATAATCAAGCTAACCTTATCGAATACTTTCACTAAGGAAGCATCCATCCAGCGAGCTCCAGTGGAAGATTTGTTACAAGCCCAGCACTGCAATCCCCTCAGTACCGAGTAAAACGAGAAAAACTGGTTGATGAGTCAAAAACGTCATCAATATTTGTACGTTAAATCCAGCTCAAAATACCTACATATGCGTTTACTGCCGGGAGTTGTGGCGCATAGGTTAAACTAAATATTCAACTTCTCCCACAACCTTTATGAATGCGTTAAAATATATTAAAATAACTATTAAAGGATAATGGCGATCATACCAGATCTAATTTGTTCCTAAATCAGCAACATGAGGACCTAGCAATACTTTGACTACTAATTATCGCTGCTACTTCGAAATAACCAATGGTTTCCATTTTAGGATACCTTCCAGCACCTTTTTGGCCAGTGACCTTGTTTTGAGCGTTTTTAAGGCCTTAGACGTGGTTGAATATTTGATTGTCCTCTAAATTGGAGGATGGATTTTTTGGAACAATTTTGGGTGAACTTGATTTTATCGATTGTCCATTATTTCGGGATATTTGTGTTTTCGTTGCTTAGTTCTTCTAGTTATCAGTTGTACGTGCATGCTATTGAATTTAAAATAGGAAGGGACAATTAATTCGTATTGTGACTGCAGGTGATACAGATCAGACCGAAACAAAAATAATACTAGGTCTAGAAGATTTATTATTTGACACAAAATAATTCAAAAAGTTCTCGGGTGAATATTGAGAGTTGCGTACAATTATATACGCTTAAATTTTTACGTTAGATAAATATCAACAAGGGAAATATTTGTCCAGTTTTTACCGCAATTATCGGATTTTTTTGTTGGTTGGGTTAACTTCCGCTCAAAACTTGTATCCTAAAATGTGCGCAAGAAAATTCTATTTTGAAGATACTTTTCCACTAGAGGTCGTCTTGGGCAACAATTTGGTGTGATTCGCGATTACTAATAATCAACGACCGGTTTTCAACTGTCACTTCCGGTCTGAAAGTACGTTAAAAAACGGAAAAAGCTTTAGGTGGGGGGGCGGTAGGGCAAATTCGGTGTAGCACAACTTTAACTGAAGTTATGGTCCGATTAGTGATCATCTGTGCCGCGGGTTACATAAAAGCGTGACTGAGAGATATCCTATTAATGAAAAAATCTCGCAAATAATTTTGTAAAGTAAATGTTCGCCAATATCTGCGTTGTCGTCACTATAGAAAATAAATATTTCCCATTGAAGGATCGGAGATTTAGGTCACATTCCTTCACACTGCTTGCTTGCATTTAGCGGTTCATTTGTCCTTTCATGTGGTGTTATATTTAGCGTTCCAATAGTTAATTTCTTCGTATCAGTGCCATTTTGTGTCGCGATTTCGTTATTGGCTAGCCAAGCATACACTTGGAGTTCAGTCTCATGACTTATAACCGGCATAGTAGCCTCCATTTGGTCGCACAACTTAAATACAATTCGATACGTTATTAGGAATAATAATTACAGGTTAAAAATATCCCTAGAGTATTTCGACATTAAGATAAGCCTCAACCAACCAGCACTCTTTAATTTGGACTTGAAATAAATTCAAATAATGATAGTTTTGCGACCATCTTTGACTAAATTAAATATGTAAAACATATTGTTTATGTTTAGTTCTTGGACTGTAAACCCTTATAATTGGGAATGTGAGTGTCTAAATAACTCACCTGCTTCTGACAAAAACATGCTCATTGTTAAATAAATCTAAGATAAAGTAAGGTTTACATTATACGATGATAGGATGACAATTGGTAAAGTAATTATTATGCTACAATAGCATCAGGGATATAATTTATATGTAGTATAAAGATGTAGTGTAAAGATTATTTGGCCAGTTACCGTTATATGTTCTAGGTACGCGCCAAATAATTGACAATTTAAGTTGGAAATTTATTCCATATGATCTGCCGAAATAATTTAGAAAAGGCAAAAGTTAAGCACACATGTGCAGAGGTATTGCGAGGGTTTGATTGTTATCTTCTTCGTTCGCTTTGGTTATAATTGGATCGGTTGCGGTTCACGTCTTAACGTTAGAACTCGGCATTATTTTAAAATCGAATTGTGGGGCTGTGTTCGTATGTCTATTCGTATGTCTATTTCGTATGTCTATGATGGACAATTATGCTGTCATTTTCTGTTCGACCCTTCTTAACCAGCTTATATTTGCACCGCTGCTGGTTACGGTCGATAATTGCGTAGTTCTCCTCTGTGAATCTGACGCGAAGGAGTTTATTCGTGTTCTTCTGCGAATTGGCTGATACTCTCACTGTGTCTCCGATTTCGTACATCTCGAAATGTGGTTTGGTCGGTGACCTAAACAACATTGATCGTAGTGCCCTTAAATGGTGAAGTCGTTCCACGAGGTTCCACGATCGGATGCTACCGATGGTTGTTGACCAAATATGGCGCTGCGTTTATTTGCGTCGTTGCGATGTCTAGTGCAAGGCCTAGAGTCGCGGATTCAAATGCGTTAATCTTCATGAACCCGCGTTTCTCGTTTACTGATCGTTTAATATCTCCAATTGAATACGAACGTGTTGAGAATGAATGCCATTCGTAAGTTCCCGAGATGTCCCAGCTTGTGTAATTGGGTCAGTAACGCCGATTTTACTTGTTGTGGTACAGCTTGAGTTTTCTGGTATTCCGCAGATGTGGTTATCCATTCAGTGAGATCTCGGAATTCTCTCTGATCTTTTATGACTGCATCAACTCGTATGCTATGTAGGATCAGCGGTCCTGACTTCAGTCCCGCTACGGACGTCATTGTCTATAGGTCTGTATCGTTATTGTACGTTTCGAGCTGTAATTACAGTACGGTGCCTGCCCGGCTTAAGCTATCAATTATGCACCATTCACGGTTGGAGGTGTTCGCTATTTCGTTCACGGTGTATTCTATTCCAGCGATGGCATATAATGCCTTGGCTATTGTCAAATGTTCTTCTATATGCAGCGATCCGGGGTTTCGTAGAAGATGGAAGGCGAATGCGTTGTCCATGTTAATTACCACGTGCCGCTTGTAGGTGGAGCTGATGTTTCCTTTTATTGTCAGGGCGCAACATACTCGACTGAAAATATTTACGGGCCCGATCTTAAGATTTAAATTGTATTGTAAATGCAGGTAATAAAGACCAGTCTAGTAGTATATAACTGACTATTTGAAACAGAAATACAGAAGGGAGACGCGTAGGTGGCAGATCTTTTAACCCTGGGTTCCCTATATTATGGATACAAATACTTATCTGCCGTTTGTAATGGGGCTTAGGTGCACTGATAATGATGATAGAAATTTATAGGTTTTAAAGAAGATGAAAGTTTGGCTTTGCTCGTATCCGACATCGCAACCTCATCATTTTACGTCCATTATGGATCCGAAGTCACGCAAAAACTGGACATAATTATAGTTTCCGATAGAAATGGTCAAGAATGACTTAACTTTTGTGGTAGTGACTGCAAGTAGCAGAGAATGCAATCAACTGAAGAACGGGAGCATAAGCTAGAAATATATTTAATCAAGGAAAATGACAGGATGCGGGTTATCATCGTCTTTGATAGGATGGGAGTTAATAATACATCAGCTAACATTCCACATAAAAGTACCAACACGTTATACACACTAATGTGTCTACTAACGCTGAATTACGAGTGAACTAGCGAGTTTTTCTAGCGGTTCCGAATCTGTTCTCAGAATATGAAAATCTACACGTCGTCGTATAGTTAACCTCCCCTTTTCTTTTGAAAAATCGTTAATTTTAACTACTGGCAGGAACTAAATTGTGGTGGATTAATTAGACTCCTGAGCATCCAATAAAGCATCTAAAACATACTCCGATTATTTGTATAAAGCTATGAACCTCTAAACTCAAATTGTCCAAAATGGAAAAAATTTAATAACAAAATAGAAAAGTGAAAATTTCGTGATTATTTTAACTTCTAGAATTTTTTTAGAAATCCCATTTTTGACCTATAACTAGGTCACGCGTTAAGAATTCGGGCTCGGCCCTTGAGAAGAATTGAAGATGGAGTCATGACGCGTGGAATAAGTCCACTTTTGAACCAATCGGACATACTTCCCGAAATCACTTTTTTTTTTTTAATTATATTCTACTACATAACGTGCTAGGAATTCGGGGTCGATCACTTGAGAAGATATCTAGCTGATATTCCTGCGCGTCGAATGAGTCTGATTGGCTCGAAGGTGGGCTTATTCCACGTATCATGACTCCAGCTGCAATTCTTCTCAAAGGACCGACCCCGAATTCGTGACACGTGAGCTAATTATAGCCCAAAATTTCCAAAGTACAAATATTCAGCAAGTGACAAAAGTCGCGAATTGTTCACTTTTCCATTTGTTATGATTTAGAATAATGCCAAGATCCCAAAGTATGTTCACTAAAAATTCGACCTTAACGTTTTTTCAAGAAAAGAAAACAAATTCGTTTGTTTTTAGGGGGGTTAACTATACCAAGCCGTGTAAATTTCCATATTCTGAGAACATTTTCGGAACTGTAAGAAAAAACTCTATAACCATCACTAAAGCTGGTTAAGCTATCAGTTGCGAACGGTGATGGTGGGGAGTGTCCGGTTTGACACCCGCGTCAAATGAGACAAGTCTACTGGATAATATCAGGTACACAACCATTACCTTCCCAGCAATAAATAGAATTTCTGTAACTTGAAAATAGTAGCAAAACACCGTTACACTGCATAGCTAATATTGTACGAGTCCGAAAAGCAATAGAAGTGTAAAATTAACCTACCGAAAATCCATCTCTAGCATTCATTTCATCAGCTTGAACAACGAACTTAATACTACTATTACTATAGGTGAGCCTTTTCCATCCACTCATGTGATCGGCGATGCAAATGACGGATGTTTTTGTTCCAGACTGTTGACATAAGTTTCATATTAGTTTGTATTGGCCCAATTCTACCTTCCAAAACTATCCTGCAAAGCTTCTCGCGTGATCAGTCCATAATTTAAATTTATTTTAGTAGCATTCATTGGGAAACTTTAGTGAGCATGGTCGGAGGCAGTGTAGGAAACGGGCTGGGTTAGTGTAGCCCGGCCCGCGCCCGCGGGAGGTCAAAATTTTCAAGCCCGCGCCCGGTCAAAATTTTCAAGCCCGCGCCCGGTCAAAATTTTCA
>SCLF01743554.1:0-21985 GCA_004367975.1 Mesochordaeus erythrocephalus | reverse complement strand
ATTCTGAAAATAGATTCGGACTTGAAATTAAAAACTCTATCAGACCCACTAAGTTCCGAAAACCGCTGTTCTGCTTTCCATGTTAGAGGGGGGGTCAAAGTCAATTGTGTCTATTTTGGCAATGTGACTTTCAAAGGAGGTAATCGCAGTACGTTTTAGATAATTTTATTGGATGCCCAGGGGCCTAGTTCATCTACCACGAATTAGTTCGCTGAGCTGCCATGCCCCCATCAGTCAAAATTAAAGGTCTTTTTGGCCTTTTCATTGTTTTTGGGGGATAACTCTAGAAAGTGTACAGCTTTTGTCATTCTGAAACCAGATTCGGAACCGCAAGAACAAACTCTATCAGACTAGCTAAGTCTGGTGTACGTGTAGTCTGCTTCTTTTAGGTGGGGGGGGGGAGCACGCCTCTGGACATATGTGTATACTCTTTCAAATATCTTTAATAATAATAAATATATTAATAGCTGAAGGAAAACATATAAATGATACTAGGGAAAGGAACTTTTTATACTACTTTTGTGGGGTGGGGTATGGTTAACTCATACACTTTATATCACTTTTTGTGAAAACTAATAAGGTGTGTATTCGACTGGTATCAACTGAATACGAACTGCATATGACCTGCATACGAAGAAGTTTTACATCGTAAGATTCTGAGACCATTGTCTAGCAATACTTGAGTCAAAGATGTTCAGAACACCCTAACAAGAGTGTAGCAGAAGTCGTAGGTGTTTAAGCTTCACGTCGGTAACACCATTCTGATATGTTTAATAAAACATATTTATGAATAATATAGATTACGGTGAATTCACCCTTAATATGTCTAATACCGTAAATATATTACACTTTTGGGTAGTGAAAGTGTTGTTAATGATTAAATATGGATAATTAGATCATAACATGCTAATCAGCGTAGAACTCATTTTTCATGAGGATATTTCTTATCAAAAATCTTATTACTACTAATATTGTAGATTCTACTTTATGCGTCATTGACGCACATTATAACCTACAGGAGATGTTCGGCCAACAATTGGACCCAAGTGTTTCTGATATTACAGATGTTTACGTTCGGGACGTTGGTATTTTCAACTTTACACTGTGCACAACTTCTGGTGCACAAACCCGTTTTAAAATTCCACAGTTTGAATAAATTTAGAAATTGATTATTGGAAAAAAAAGTTTAATGTAATATATGAAATTAAGTTTTGGAAAAATGAAAATAATTAAACCTCCGCAGGGAACAGTTTAGACTACTGAAGGAGGAGAGTCAAATTGAAAACATGCTTCGGGAAAATTCACATAACTTGAAGGTATCTTCTCATTGAACGATTGACCTGTTAAAAAGTGGTCATTAAAATGAGGACTATAATTCGATTTTTAGATGTAGACTTGAAAAATTGTATCATATCAATTGAAAAAATAAGGGTCACACTTGTTCTGCTATAAAGAATTTTTTTTAATCATCTATCGATATGGCTGATGGTGAAACCGGAGCAGCAAGGAACACTAATTAATGATTGCGATATTTGTAGAAATACAAGATCCACAGGATAATCTTCAGCAGTAAATTTGCAGTAAATTTATTACTGTTACCATCAAATCCAGAATTAAGACAATAAAATGGTTTATACTTCTAAATAGGTAGGGTAAAGAAGTACCCTTAGGTCTAGAACAGGAAATAATAAGTTTCAACTTAGCATCCTATAAAAAATGGCTAAGTTGTGAGTGAATCTGCAAAACATAGATACACTGACAAGGAAGATGGTAAAGGAAATGAGACTGACGTATTCAATGGATCTGGACATGACTAGGCCTGCAAGTCGCCCAGAGCTTTTGTGGAAGACCGAGCGAATATATCAATAAAGATTGGAACTGGAATAGCACTAGGATTGTTATTGGAATGCCCAACAGCCGTGCTACAAAACTTCCATGGACGATAAATGATCCGGAAATAATAGAACAACTCAAGCTGTTGGGAAGTAACATGCCGGAAGAAACGAAGATTAAAGAATTTAATAATAAAGTTGTATGGGTAATACGGGAGATCTAGATACTTTTAAATTATCACAAATAAAATGAAAAGTTCAGAATGATGAGACCAATTAAAAATATTCAGCCTGATATGAATAAATAAAAGAGTTGGATGAAATGAAAGAGGAAGTTAACCTGAACAAGAGGGCGAAACGTTAATTTGCATCTGCAATATTCTGGCGTGGAACTATTGAGTGGGGGAAATGTTAATACATCGCAAAGCAAGCAACGAAACGAGAAGACTTCTAACGAAATATCAGGGTGTACAAGGTCGACAAACTCCGGAAACATTAGCCGTCAATATACAAATATATATTGCAGAATAAAGGAAAGAAGAATATACGCCTTCCATTAAAGAACATGCCATGGAAGTGAATGTTTGGATTTATTATATTTTTAAACCATCTCAAAATCTATGTGAGGAACAGTATTTAATATAAACAGAATAAATTTAGCAGGAAAGCTCTCTCCACTCGATTTCGGGGAGAGAGCGCCAAGAGCCAGGGATTGCAAACTCCGCGGTCGATTTTATATATATATATTTTTATGTCAACATTTTATTATACCGTATAATATGGACAGTTTATATTATGTAATAATATATGGTTTGTACAATTGCTGGTTTACAATGCTTAAAAAAATATCCGCACTTTTATAACTTTGTATAGTCAGTTCTCTAATACCTGTTACACCTGTATACACAGTACGCGTTAAAGTGAATAATTGAATAATATTTCACGTACAATTAATTACTAGAAGAATTAAGCAACGAAAATCTTCTGAAATAATTGACAATCGATAAAAAAATCAAGTTTTCGGGAGAATACCTGCCGTAGAAGACCTATATTGTTCCGGCCTAACATTGGACCCATCTTCCAACGAAACATTTCGAATTCTCAATTTTTTGGTTCACTTCCGGTCAAAATTGGTGGTCGGTAGGTACCCTAAAATGAGCGCAAAAATCAAACATTAAAACACGTATGAGTCCTTAAAAACGCTAAAAACAGGGTACGTGGACATAAATAACCAAAATGGTGCCTGAGAGATATGGTAAATAACAGATTTTAAAATGTATAAACATCATTTTTAGAGCATCCATTTATGTCCATATAATTTGTATGGTGACATGTTAGTTCATTTAATTTTACAGCAACTGGTAGATGAAAAGCATAACTTACGGTGTGACTTTCTTCTAGTTTCTTTATGCGCATTTTTTCTTTTTCGTTTTTTTCCCGAATATCTGCAAACAGCCTTAGATTTATGCTCCTTGTATCCTCTAATTGTTTTTGGAGTTGCTCAAGTGTATCTACCTTCTCATATGAGTCTTGTTCAAGTAACCGTATTCCAAGCTAAATACTTAAATTAAACTTCCTTACAGGTATACGATGGTTTAGCTTCAATATCCGAGGATGGTGCATGTATAGAAGCAATATGCCTTACTGCTGTATCGTTAAATTTGGGCGCTAAAATGTGCAGAGCTATCTAGAAATTAATATTAAGGATAGGAGTCTTGCATGACCGGGCCAAATTGAGATTGGCTCGAGAAAGGGATAGATTTCACGAACAAATAATAATTAGCTCATCGAAGGATGACGCTTGGACTCTCGGTGGACTCTTGTATGCACTGGATAATCTATTGACCGTTATTTCTAGTCAACGAATAATCATCCGCCGTGTTTGTTGTATCAATAGCAACAGGTTCACAAGTAGGCCCCTTGTTATTGTGACATACAAAATTAACATTGCAACACATGGCAAAGTATATTTGTCCTTTCTCTACTTAAACTTGAAATAACTTTTACACATGTGTCGAAAGTGCCACCCCCTGGGGTGCCCTGGAGCAACTGACCAGTTAACGAGACTTAGTTCCTTGCCGTTCAGAATCTGTTCTCAGACTATCCGAAATTATACGGCGAAGTACAGTAAACTCCCTCTAAAAACATGACGTGAAAAGACTTTTTTTGAAAAACCATTAATTTTAACTCATGGGGCCATGGCAGATCACCAAACTAAATCGTGCTAAATTAATTAGGCCCCTGGGCATACAATAAAGGTAACGAAAACATACTGCGACTATTTTTTTTAAAGCTATGGACCTCGAAATCACATTGTCGAAATGGACAAATTTATTTTGACCGTCCTGAAATAGTTTTAACAGTTGTTTCGAGTCGAATTTTTAGTGAACATACTTAGGGATAGTGGCATGCTTCCTAAATCATAAAAAATCGAAAAGTGAAAAATTCGTGCTTTTGTTACTTGTTGAAAATTTGTATTTAGATCACGTGTTACGAATTCGGGGTCAATTCGATGTGAAGAATTGAAGCTGAAGTCATGACGCGTCGGACATACTTCCCGAAATGATATTTTTTGACATAACTACATAACGGGACTCCGAGAAAATCTACCAAATACCCCTAAAATTTGATATGTTGTAGGGTTTGGCTTCACGATAAAAGTTTTACATTACCAAAAGTTCGTACAATTGTTTCTACCCAAAAATTGATTTTCTAAAGTACAAATTTTCAACAAGTGACATAACCACTAATTTTTCACTTTTCGATTTTTTATGATTTCTATTTCGAGGTCAGAGCTGTTAAAGAAATAAACTCAATATGTTTTCGATACTTTTACTGGATGCCCAGGGCCTAATTAATCCAGCGCGATTTAGTTCCGTGAGCTGCCATGCCCCATGAGTTAAAATTAATGTTTTTTACCAAAAAAGGACTTTTACACGTTTTGTTTTCGGGGGGGGGGAGGTTAACTGTACGACGCCGATAATTTCGGATAGTTTGATAACAGATTCTGAACCGCACTAATCAGACCCACTAAGTCTCGTTAACCGATCAGTTGCCCTGGAGCCCTCGAGATACCCAATCTTAGCACGATTTTAACGATTCGGATTTAGACGTTTGGTAAACTGGGTGTCTTCTTCGGTTTTTAATTATATGCCGTTCTCGATGAGGGGATTCTATATCTGTATTTATTTTTTCTGAGAAATTAATATCGACTATCATGACGATGTTGTTCTATGTTCGCAAAACAATTACATTTTATTAGCTTTATCCCCGTAGAGATATTTGGGTTTGTTCGCAAAATATCTTCCAAATAACGTCCAGGACATACTCCTGCAGTTCTGTTGCCAAACCCTATGCTAGTGAATTCCCAGTATGAGGAAGATGCCCGAATATGTATTTATCATCTCCAATGATCCACATCAGACATCTTGTAATAGTCGAGGTTCCCAACCATGCTTACTTCAATACTAATTGATCTTAATTATTTTTAAAAATTATAAAACTCGGTATTTCCAAAAGTCATACCTTAGAATCTATTTTTCGTTTCAACATTTGTTGAGCCTAGTTTTCATGTTCTATACAACGCAATTTCTCTACACTACCTTGTATCATCTGTTCGAATAAGAGTCCTTCACATCAAATTCTATTCATCCCTTGTACTCACCGAATAAAAAATCTGGCGCTCGGGAACATATTCCATTTCTTTATCTTCTGAGTGAATTATTAATCCATTGTATACGCAATGGTATAATATATCGATCGTGAAAGTGGTGTCCCATCTTTGACAGACATTCTGTAGTAGATACTAACTGGCTCCAAGGTGTAAACTTGAAAATATTGCGTTGCTATCTTGCTAACCTGTCCGGTGGAGATAACTTCCTTATTTAGTTTGGTCTTATTTTCCTTTAATTTCGAAAGCTTCTGTCGTTTTAAATTTGAGTGACTTCTGCATATTCCATAGGCAATGGTATAATATATCTATTCTGAAAGTCCTTTCCCATCTTTCACATATATTTTGTAGATGGAACTGAAAGCTTCTTGCTTGTGTATCGGCCAATACTGTTGTCGATCTTTTTATCCCGCGTAATTTTCATTGTATAGCATTTTAACCTCGCTTGTGCTATTTAGAAACATTCGAGCTTAGTTTTTCAATTCTTTCGCGTAAAACTAATTTTGTTCAAAATTTATGTACACATCTCAGTGTATTATTTCCATTTTCTATCATATGTAATGAACACTTATCTAGTCAATTACTCCTCCTGTGATATAATTAATAGGCTTTCAAGAAATCGCTTCTTCTGTACACCTCCGTATTCCTGACCTCATTTATGTACATCTAGATAGAGTGAAACTTAAAGCAAAGGAAAGAGCGCGGAATTTTATGTTACCGATTTCCGCTGTCCAAATTAAGTTTCATCAAGTGAAAACTTCTTAGGTCGCCTATCTTAGGTATCAGGACATTTTCATTTAATGTATCCAATATTGAAGCCCTCTATTAAAGTCATTAGTACCGGTTCTACTTCTTGCTTTATTACACAGGGCCCAATGTTTTCCTCTCGTTTATGCCAGCAATTAGTTCGTATCTTCATTATATCTTAAGATAGCTTAAGTCATAGCTTAAATACGCGGATGATTTATTAATATCATTACAATATTTAACTTAACTACATAGATATCGCTTTCGTTTTTTACGCCATGTATGCATATTCAGACTATATGCAATGGTATGTAACCATGATGAATAGTCCCAACCGTAATCTAACCATTGATGGTGAACACAACCAAATTTATCAGAAAATCTTCTTCTCGCATTCTCTCCCACTCAACCTCTATATCTTATAACCACTATATAGTGTTCAATGTTTCTATGTATCTTTCTGTTCATTTTAGAATTACGTCTTTCAGTTTAAGTGGTGTGAGCATGTTATACCACTGTTCGCCTCGTGGTGCATTATTACATGAGTTTACAAATTTGTACTCTAATCAGCAAGCTTTCTGATTATTCAGTTTCCTTCCGTATTCTCTTTTTTTGTTCATTAAGTATTCCTTCTTTCATTTTGATTATTAATGCGTTGCTCTATTTAAACATCATTTGTCCCCTCTACTTATTTATTTAGTCTACGTTTCGCGTTTGATTTTAACATCTAATCCTCAATTTCACATGAGGGTTTGTCATTATCTGAACATGATCCATATTAATCATTGTTTGACCAGTGGATGTAATCGTTTTCTTCTTTTTCTGAGGATTCACAAATATTTCTTCGTTTCAATTATTTTTATCTTTCAGTTCAATTTACCTCTATCTCCAAAAACGAACAACACTGTAATGAGTATCGAATTTTACCCTTTAAAGTTTAATCATAAGATAAGGAAAGTTTAAAAACAAAAGTCTATCAGTGTTAGTCCAAAACATTTTCTTTAAGAGGTAGTCCTTGTCGACGTATTACCCTTAGAACAAGGTGGTACGACATGATTCCCAAATAGACACTCTCTAATGCTTATCCGCAAATTCCAACCAGATTATGGAAGCTCACCGAACTAAATTGTACTAGATTAAGTGGACCCTATGGCATCCAATAAAGGTATCGAAAACATACTCGGATTATTTGTTTGAAATCTATGGACCTCGAAAATCACATTGTCAAAAATGGAGAAAATTGATTTTGAGCGCCATAAACTTTAGTTTTTACTCAGTCGTTTCTAATCAAGTCGAGTAACTATACGACGCCGTATAATTTTGCATATTCAGGGAACAGATTCGGACCCGAAAGAAAAAACTATCACCATCAGCAAAGCTGGTTAAGCTAATAGCTCCCACTTCAAATGGTGGGGGGAGTTGACACCGGTGTACAATGACTGATAGATTTTTTATAACCAGGTAACATTTCTAACTTCTGGGGATCACAATTGTGATCACTTTTGTACTCAAAATGAATTCGACACCGAAAGTGCCGAATTAACACTGGGAGTGTGAATTCAACACTTTGGGTGTCAAATTAACACTGGGAGTATGAATTCAACACTTTGGGTGTCGAATTAACACTGGGGGTATAGATTGTAATATTCTTACATTTTCAAAATTGTCCAAATTTTCGAAACTCTAGTTTTTGTGATCAATATAACAACCCGTATCGATTCAACTAACATAACCCTAATTAAAATCGCTAACCCTAGTTTCGTGTTCACCCCGCCCCAAAATGACAGATCATAAAAGTTTTTTTTAACTCTTAAAAAACTTTATTTTATCGTTATTATTGATGCAGCACACTGCTTCGTAACAATAGGTAAGCCCATCATACCATATTTAACAGACTTATTTGCTTCAGGTATATTACAGGAAATGGATAATTTTAAAACTTATAATAAAGCTTTTTTCCATAAGTAAAGATTTATTTAGTTTATCCCAACGGTGCCCGGAAACATGTAGATTGTTAACATATCTCAATTACAGATGTTAGCACAATTAGAAAGGCCAAAAAAGTCGAAATGTTCTGGTTGGTTGTGGATTTCTATTGGATAATTCCCAGAAGCCAAGCTAGGATAATAGAAATGCATAGAACACTGATAAAGTATACAGTGAGCCAGATAAATTAAAAACGAGAAAAATACTGAAACAGTGAACAGATTAACTGGATTTATAAACTAGTCATTATTCACGCGAAATCATCATCGAGAAAAATGAAACGTATTTTGCATTCTAACATGTATCTCGAGACTTAAATCGACTGAAATTTAATCGTTGGCTATGAAAAATAAAATACATCAATATAAACCGATTAGGGTTATTTCTAAAATAGTAAATTCAAATTAAAACGCTTACAAGTTCGCGAGTCAACTTCTTTGGCGTCTCTAATTGGTATATAGAGCATGAATTAGAACTATGCCATATATGCTCGGACAGAATAGATAATCACCTCAAGTTGCTGCTTTTGTTTAATCTCATCTTCTAGTAGCCTTTCCAGTTCAAGGCGATCTCTTGTTTCTGATGTCATTTGCTTTTCGAGCACTTCATACTGACTTTGAAGATGAGTTATCTGTTTGGTCGTGTCATTCAGTTTCTCACAAAATTGAGTTTTTTGGTGTCCGAAACTACCTTTCAACTCAGAAATATCGGAGCTTGCTGCAGCTTTTGTCGCTTCGAGTTCTGCTCGTAATTCTGAACCGTATCAATAAAAATATACTCAGGACAAGAAAAAGTTTTGTTATTTGTTTAACGTATAGATACACTGAAATCGATAAATATATCCGTATTGAATTTCGTAATTTTTAGCTTATGTTTTGTTGAGCACACCTGTCCAGACGTTTCCTACCCTCCCTAAAAGATGCAGACTAGAGGTTAACCAGACTTAGCTAGTCTGATGGGTTTTTTTCTTGTAGTTCCGAATCTGGTTTCAAATGTCCAAAATTGTACTCCTTCGTAGGTTAACCCCCAAAAACCGCTAAACGGTGTTAATTTTAACTCATGGGGGCATAGCAGCTCAGTGATATAAATCGTGGTAGATTAATTAGGCACCTGGGCACCCAATAAAAGTATCGAAAACGTACTGCGATTACCTCCTTTAAAGCTATGGACCTTGAAAGTCATTGCCAAAATAGACACAATTGACATGGGTTTTTCTTGCATCTGCTTTGACTCTAATTTTTCCTGAACATACACTGGGACCTTGTCCGGGTCTTCGCGGGTGGATTTTTGGAGCAATGAAAAATTCCTGATTTTGTAACTTTTTGAAAATTTGTACCTTTTTTGGTCTATAACTGGGTCACGTGTTACGAATTTGGAGTCGGTCCTCTGAGAGGAATTGAAGCCGGAGTCATGACGCGGCGAACAAGTCCACTTTCAAACCAATCCGACATACTTCACGAAATCACATTTTGGACTTAATTACATATATCCTTAAATATCCTACAAATATTAAAAAGTGAAATATTGTGAATATATTGTGACCATAACTTGAGAAGAATCCATTGTACGCACTTTTGGTAATGTAAAACTCTATAACATATAAAATTTTAAGGATATTTGATAGATTTTCTCATAGATCCGTTATGTAGTTAAGTCAAAACATCGACGCGACATGACTCCAGCTTCAATTCTTCTCAGAGGACCGACTCCGAATAATTAACACGTGACCCAGTTATAGGCCAAAAATGAACCAAAAGGGTACAAATTTTCAAAAAGTCAGAAAATCAGGAATTTTTCATTGCTGCAAAAATCCGGACAAGGTCCCAATGTATGTTCAGCAAACCCCATGTTAGGGGGGTCAAAGTCAATTGTGTCTATTTTGGTAATGTGACTTTCAAGGTCCATAGCTTTAAAGGAGGTAATCGCAGTTTGCCTAGGGGCCTAATTAATCTACCACGATTTAGTTCGCTGAGCTGCCATGCCCCCATGAGTTAAAATTAACGTTCTAAAAAAAGGTCTTTTAGCGGTTTTTGGGGGTTAATTGTAGGAAGTAGTACAATTTTGGCCATTCTGAAACCAGATTCGGAACCGCAAGAAAAAAAAGCTACTCTATGAGAGTAGCTAAGTCTGGTTAACCTCTAGCCTGCATATTTTAGGGGGGTAGGACACCTCTGGACACGTGTGTTGAATTTTTGACCGTTTCCATGGGATTGTACGATTCAAAAATTTTGGGTTCAAGTTGGAAGTAGTAGAATGAGTTTTGGCAATTTGAAATTATCGACATTCAATGCCTTCGAAGATTTTAATAGCTAGTTTATGTATGGATAAGGTACTGATAATTGATCTGTGCACACTTGCTGTGTTATTTCTATTCCAATAATTCATTCTGCAGTTATAAGAAGACGTTTTCCGTCATTTTGTAACACAAACACATAAATTACAAATAAGAAAGTAGCACCATTTAACATGTTAATTTCTAGCATACATAATAAATCGATTTTCCTTAAAAAAATATTGGTATACTAATGATTCTGTGATCACGTTTGTTTAGTGTAGATTGAAATACCTTTGATACTAATGTTTGCAGCTTTTAACTCGGCTTCAATTTGATTCTTGGATTTATCCGTTACATCCAACTTATCACTTTAATAATTTTCTAATGGTTACACCGAAATCTTATATTAACGATTTATTATGCCGAATGAACATCCTACAAATATTATTCAACTAATCTGATATATAGTCGAACACATAAATATGTTAACGAGACTTAGCCAGTCTGATAGTTTTTTCTTGCGGTTTTTTTCATCTCATTACAGAATGTCCAAAATTATACTCCCTCATACAGTTAACCCCCAAAAATCCCTATTGTGAATCCTTAAATTACCACAACTTGAGAAGAATCAATTGTACGCTTTGGTCGTGAAGCCAAACTCTGTAACATATCAAATTTTAAGGGTATTTTATAGCTAAAATTATCATTTGGTGAAGTATGTCGGATTGGCTCGAAATTGGGCTTATTCGACGCGTCATCACTCAAGCTTCAGGTCTTCTCGGAGGCCCGACCCCGAATTCTTAACACGTGACCCGTTGTAGGCCAAAAACTTCGTAACCACCCTCCCCATAATTCTCGTACAAATGTTTAACAAATGCATATTTAACCCTCTGGTAAAAAAAATAATCGAAAACATTGACATTCTGTGGCAACGAGTATGTGTGCTAAGCTATAATGACCACTATCGCGTCAAACGAAATTATGTAGCGATAATAGTCTATTATTATTATATTAAAAACATGCTAAAAATCCGTAACTGTACTGTACCGCTAGAATTAAATACAGTGTTTATTCCCAAATGGCCTAAGAATGAAGGTTTTTCTAATAAAAAACGGCGTCGCTGGTTAGCGTACCACATTGGGCGTCGTCAATCATGGAAAATTACTTAAAAACAGTATCGCCCATGAAGCTTATTGGCCAGTTGGTTTGAGGCGCTATTTGATTGGATGATAAACATATGTGCATTTCTCAACAATTAAAATTTTTACTTCCACAGTCGACCACCTCGGCTAAAATTCTGACTTCTGGCTCAAAAAACAAGAGAAATACCGAGAATTAATTTTTTTTCGCTGGATCACGGATACATTTTGGGCTCGAAACACCGCAGCGTTCCGAATTTTTACAAGCGGGTTAACTCCTGTGCACCATTCTGAGCATTCTAGGCTCATGACTCATATATAATATTTCATCTCGAGATTTATTTTTTTGTTTGTTTCTCTGCTATTGCGTCTATAAATGTTATCTCAATAAGAAAAGCTGGAGAAGTCTAGAAAAGGAAACACGAAAAATAGACAATTAGTCTGAAAAAGTTTGTACACGGTGTAATCAATTTTTATGAGAGAACGCATGGGGCTAATCGACTTAAATGTCAGTCAAATTATAAATAGACGGTTAATTTTTCGACATAAATTTTCGGATGTTTTTTATTTGTAATTCTGCGCCATACAATTTTATCCGGAAATATTGGTCGGCGTGTTGATATGGAAAACAGGTGTCATAAATAGTAAAAACGTGAATATCTGCCAATTGTCATTTTTTTAGGTACCCCGCCTTAGATTTTTTGAGGGCATTTGTTGACTAAAATTTATCCCATGCAAAAGTCACACTCTCAACTCCAAAAAAATATTTCCGGATATTTGGGAGGGGAATTCTGGCCTAGCCCTGTTCAGTTTCGAGTAAAATGCAAAAACTGGTCGACGGGCCTGAAAATACTCCAAAGGTGTACAGGAGTTAAGCTAACCTCCTATATTTCCTATATTCAAAGGCACTTTAGTTGAAGAAACATGGAATGCTGAGGACATTGATGCTGATTTTCTGTAATAACGAGTTCAATCATAAATTATCTAAGTAATCGACTGTAACTTGCCTGCTGGTTGGCCTATCTCCAATATCTTCATCAGTTATTTCAAACAATGGCATATTTTAAATACCGACGTATTTTTTTTAAATTCTTGACCAATAGCCACTAGCAGTCCGAAGTCGACAAACGTAAGCTAAAACTATCCCTTTTCCATGGTGGTTGAGCGACCAAACCTACATGTCTCAAAGTTTTCCCAACTCATGGGAATAATTGAAAACGTATCTGAACAATGCCCACTGCTGCATGTTCACGTGTTTCCAACCTTGTCCAGAGTTTGGAATTGTTAATTGAAAGCTGGAGGGTAGACAACCGATTGTGATGCTCGATTGTCAACCTATCAGAAAGTGAACAACAAGTAAACACAACAAGTAAATCTCTCAAGACTGTGCAACGGTTTTATCGTTACAAGAAGCAAGTTAATCAACAGGCTAATGCGCTACCGGTAGATAATCGGAGAAGTAAATGATTTAGCGATGTGACTCCACTTATATATAAATACTTATCATAAAATATAAAGGTTCATAGTATCACAGAACGAGAACAGTTAGATAATGTACAACTGGAACTCCATGTTAGACTAATGACGTCAGGGCAAATACACCTCGGCTGGTTGTTTACGTGATTATTTAAGTTTAACGCGCGGCGTTTTAAGTTTTAAAATTTTTAAAAATAATTTTAAAATCTTTTTTCCTTAAAATACTTGTACATCATTTTCCACTGACATAAAGTCCATTGTCGTTTATTGCGACCAAAACACCTCCCCAATTATTATAATTGTCATTCATGGCACTAACGTCGCCAACGTAATCATAAATTGATCGCGGTTTTTTAACAGGTTTAAGATTTTTGACACAATTCTCTAAAATATGTTCCCACTAACTTTTAATTAGTACCTTATAATTATATGTCCTTTCCCATATTGGAATGCGGTTATATTTCTGCATTTTTTCTTGCTTGATTAGTATTTAGTTTAGAGTTGGTTTGTAGTTGGATACCATTCTGAGACCGCCATTCGGCTTATTTATCGCGAAGATTGGTGTATTGGACCCTTTTGGGTCTGAGCATTCTTCCAAAACGCCGGTAATCACAATTTTTACCGTGATGTCGGATAGGACGGACTGTAAGCACGTTGTCCGTTTGTATGGATCAAGACTTTCTAATTAGATTCATCCATTCTTTGAAAATGCAGCTTTTTATCGATTAGCATATTAGCGAACTTGTTACCTCTTCTCTGTTTTTGTGGTTTGCCAAATTTACACCAAGTTCGTTAAAAATATATACTAACTTGTCATCTAACATGTAATTTACCGGATCACTCATTTTTATATCTTGAGTTAAATAGAATTGAGCGCTTCCAATTACTGATTTTTTTGAAATTAATGTATTTACGTTATTCATATTATTAAATGTAAATGTATTGATAAATATATAGTACACAAACGAGTTGCTCTTTTTTAGTGAAATGAAAATACTGTGTGAAAAATAAATATTACAATACAAATTAAAATAGAAATATTAAGTTAACACAATCCAATGTGAATGTTATTTTCTCAGCTGTAGTTTAATTTTATTAATTATAAACAACTGTGCCTTGGAATTTTAGTTGTGTACGGAAAGCCTAAAAATAAAACTAACTTTAACCAACTTTCATTAATATCATACGTCAAACCTGAATATATGTCTGTCTAAATGCTATAATGGTGTGCTCTCTATTTTGCTGGACCCGGACCCTTTACTTGATCCGGACACCTATTCACCGAATAGCAACCAAGCCTCCGAATTTGGTTTTCGATGAATAAAAAAATTGAGAAATAAATAGGTGTGTGTGCAGATGTGCACCACATACTGCCTACGAGTTAACTTCGAGATCAATTCGCTTTCTTTTTCGTATGATCCAGAAATGAATGACCAAAGAACAGCCAAATTTCAGCTTAGAGATCACTCGGTTAGTTAAATCATTATTTGAGTCGGGGTGGTATCTACTCTTTAAGCCTTATTGTCACTTTCCAACTAGTTCTCATACTTCAAATATGTGCATCACTTTTCTCTAAACTATGTCTTGATTTACTTCTTTTAGTGCATATTTTGACGGCATGAGTCATCATGTTCTATCTCATTGGTGTTAATAATTTTTCTCTTATCTCTTTACTCTCTTCTGCCACCAGACAGCTGTCGAAATTACCTTGACTAGAAAAAAATACTTAGGATAGTAAATTCGTGAATCGTCATCAGCCCGTTTCCAGAATTCGAAAACATTGTCTATTTTGAAAAGGCCAAGGGTTTAAGGGCTAGTTTGAATAGACAATTTCCTATATATTTAGTGAGATTCAAGCCGTTTTCGGTCAAATTAGGTCATGCTTATTTGAAATATCCGCCTACGCAATATGTTATTATTTCGTATAACTATCGACAACTTTATCAGAATTGGTACTTCTATATCCCATATTCTTCCCCTCATCTCCGTCTACCTCAGTACCAACCGTGGACGTGTTACGCCCACGAAAATTTGGGATTGATTTGGTGCCGACTTTCCATATAACTATCGAACCCTTTATCAAAATTCGTTTATTTTTATCTCATATTGTTCGCCTCATCTACCTCCACCTCTGTACCAAATCTCGATGTATCCTTCATAAGCATTTCGTTAATATTATATATAGCAAGGTTTATAAGCCCCGACACCCTTATCCCGAAACAAAAATAATACCAAGTCTAGAAGGTTTATCATTTGACACAAAATATTTTTTTGTTTTTGTCAAAAAGTTTACACATGTCTTAACCCGTAAAAAACTAAATTTATTTGGTGTGATTATCGATTCAAAATAACCAACTTCCGGTTTTCAGCTGTCACTTCCGGTCTAAAAATAGTTCCAAAAAAGATTCACTCAGAGATTCAACCACGTCTAAGGTGTTAAAAACGCTAAAAACAGGGTCCGTGAGAAAATGGTGTATTTAAATTACGACAAACTTATTACATGTTATATATTAAACTACAAACTGCTTTTCCACTGCAAAAGTAACAAATGACACTTAAAATTCACTTCGTATATCACTACATAAAGCTAATCTTTTTCACGTACGAAGAGAATGAAATCGTCACTTAATTTTCATCTCGGATCTCAATTGGATATAGTACTCTTTTAGTAATCATGTTATTCAACGTCGAACTAACATATGCCTTTCGAAGCTAAAAAGGACCTTGAAAATTATTTACTCGTACACGCTTAATTGGCTCCCCAAGAGGTGATTTCCCACGGAAAATGAGCGCGGCAACACTGGGAATAATAAAACGCTAATAAACGTATAACGGAATATTCAGTGTCTTTAATGAAAATTTCCTGCGCAATATCAACCGATCCTCTAGTTGACGATTTCTCTCTTCCAAGAATGATTTTTGATCTTTATAAAGGATCGAAATGTAAGATCTTTATCTGTATTATAAATTTAGAATTTGTACGCAAAGATTTCATCCCTTCGAGTCCATCAGTCGCTTATTTTCCTTCATGACATCGTTGTCAATTGAATGAGATTTGGTAAACGCATCTATGAACGGGGTGTATTCAGCTCTCATGTTGAAGTACTTACGCTTCTAAAGTGTTAACGCTTCGAACTCTAACGACAGAAATACTAAAAAATCTATGAAGACTACTACGATGTCTATAGACTATATTCTTTACTAGCGTTCGGTCTCCTTTTAGATACGTCGGGAGAGTAGCAGGATATGTTCTAAATAAAACGAACTTATTTATATTCAATAAGGGTAATACTGCTATATACTGGTATAATAATTCGTAATTATTCCGATTGGCCTGTTCATATCCTTCACTAACTCTTACACGACCAAGACATATTTGTACCCTATGGCGTCAGATACACTACGGATATCAATGTACAGGTTTGATACGAAACGGGGAGACTCATCATACTTACTTTAATGTATATTGCTCGTGTATGAGTTAACCAATGTGGTGAACTAGACTCGAGGTGTTAAAAATTGCACATAGTAAACTAACGGACAGCAGGCATGTAATTGGAATATAAGGATTGTTAGCATCTCAGTAGTCCTTATTTTGCAGAACCTAACTTCTAATAAACAATCTAACTATCTCTTATCAGAATTTGTGCTTTTATATCTCATATTCCTCCGCTCATCTCCCTCTACCTATGTACCAACGGTGGGCGTTTTCCGCCCACGCAAATTTGGTATTGATTTGGTGGCGAGTTTCCCTATAACTATCGAACCCTTTATCATAATTCGTATATTTTCGTCTCATCCCCCTCCACCTCTGCACCAAATCTCCCTGTATTATACCTAAGCATTTCTTTAATATTATATATAGCAAGATTTGTAAACCCGACACTCTTACGCCGAAACAAAAATAAAAGTAAGTCTAGAAGATTTACCATTTGACACAAAATAATTTTTGTTTTTTCTCAAAACGTTTACGTGCGAATATTGAGAGTTACGTACCACTATAAGATAATTATCAACAGGGGAAGTATTTGTCCAGTTTTTTCGCAATTTTCGGATTTTTTGCGTCCACTTCCGGTCGAAATTCGTGGTAGAAACTTATCCTAAAAAATGCGCATGGAAATTCGGTTTAGAAGTACCGCTCGATGTTTTCCTAACTAAGACACAGCTGTCTTAAATTGTAAAAAATTAATTTTATTAAAGTGTCATTTTCTAAGATACTTTTCCACTAGAGTCGTCTCGGGCAACAATACTATGTGACTCCCAATTCGAAAACAAAATTTCTGGTTTTTAGCCTCCATGTCCGGTCTGAAAGTAGGTTAAAAAAACCGGGATGGTGGCTTATGGGGGGACCTGGATAGTGAATTCGACGTAGCACCTCTCTAACAGAAGTTATGGGCCAATTAGTGATCGTCGGTGTCGCACGGCACAGAATGCAGCTAAGTTTCCTTTCCGCTCAGTTTTCCCATCCTTACAATTTATCAGTGAAGTGGGCGAATCTTTAATAATAAATTCAGATTATTAGATGCGTAATGGGCAAATCCTTAATCGTGCCAAACTCCCAACCGATTCTTTCTTTACATGTCTAGATATTGTTGAAAGAATAGACCGCTTTGAGATGTAAAGAGGTTGGCTGATGAATCATCAATTAGGAGACGCACCACACTTAACTATTATAAATATATATTAATAACATATTGATAAATATATAAATTCATATACTATTAGGGTAACCAGATGGAAATGTTTTCAATGTTAGTAAAAAAAAGGGACCTATAAGTATTTGAAGTTTCATTGAAAGCAAAATACTAACAAGTTTGAATAATTGATTTGTAGTACGGTTGGTCAACAGGACGTTTTTATTTTTTCAGAAAGTAAAAATGCCAAATAAAAATAAGTCGGCGTTCCATTATGTACGAATAGATTATATATTCTCCATCATATTAGTTTGATTTTCAAGTGAATACACCCGCCTATAAGGGAAAAGTCAATAAATCCAATCTGCCCGTCGAGATTAGCCCCTTTTATACTCAAGTTAGCATCCACTTTAGTATCGGATTGATCCCTCAATATGATAGAATAATGGAAGTACTTGAAAGTACGAGCTGATTTGTACGTAATGGATTAAATCCGGATTTCCTATTGATAAACCTTGCATGTGGCCAAATATTTCAGGGGCCTCGTCGTTTCTAATCAAACTCCAGTCTTCCCAAAAATCAGCTCGGAACTTCTGATCAGAGCTCTGTAAGAAGTCCAAATAATCAGGTAACTTCTTTTGCATAAGAGCTAGTCTAAGAAAAGCCCGAGCTCTGCCTATGCCGGTTTTTATACCAGGCATGTCCTGCACGGTGCGATTTGTATCTTTTAAGGTCTTGTCCAAATTTTCCATGTATTTATTGTGGAAACTGGCCCAAAAAGATTTATTTTTGTTAAACATAGAAGCTTTTGTTTTTAGTCCATGAAGAAGAACACGTTCTTTGCAATAATGAATAATCTAATTCAATATATCCTACATAATACATTTACTTTTTCCAATATTTAATCATATTTAGTGTAATTGACACGTGTAAAGCACACTAACATTAATTATATAATATTACACCGATCGAAAACAATGTAATGCACAAGGATATCAACATGTTCATTTTCAGTTGCCATGCCGTAAGAATACATTAGTACCATTATATTTACCAAGTTATAAATCATTTTTATAGTAATATTTAATCATTAGATGTCCCGGATTCGTTTTTAATATGACTGCCCGACTTTTATGGTTTCCATGACAATTTATTGACATTTAGTAGTAGGTGTGTGAGTGGTGGTAATAATCGTATCCTATTTTAATATAATAAATAAACGTTTGATATTTTAGAAAGCTTGCTGACTTCGGAATTTGTTTTGCGGCCAACTGTTAACCCTTCACGTTTTATATTTACTGCAGCTTATTATTTACCTGGAATGTGCATTTGTTAAAATGCACGAGTTGTGGAAAATAATACAGCGTGGGGGAGAATTCCTCCCTAATACGCAAAAATGTTAAGAAATGCTAATTAGAAATATATTGCATATGTTGAAACCATAAATTTTACGAAAGCTACATCCTAATTACACAAATAATAGTAATTGTTTAATTTCATCAAAAGTGTTGTTTTCTTTTGGGGTCATGATCGCCAATTTTTTCATGAATTTATTTGTACTAATATATATTGACCGAATTGTACGAATATTTGTGCCAATTACAATACATACAATCCACACCGATTCACAAGCATAATTCTTCAGAATAGTCTAGTACATCACCACGGACACATTGTTCGGATTTGGGATATACATCAGTTAACATCATTTCTTCCTAATACAAATAAAAACTGTACCAACGGGGGATAGCTTTCACCAATGACAATGGATTTTTCCAAGCATGGATCGATTAATGCGCGGGTGGATATTTTGGCTACTAGCGCCAAATTCTTTCTCTGCGCTGCATAATCAGGCTCGGCGTGGTTTTGCTGAATGGACTCTGGATCTTGTGACCGGGATGATGCAGACCAAAAATCCCCTAAAAGTTAAAAAATAAAATATTTAGTAAACTAAAATATAATATTATCAAGTATTTATGATATACGACTATCTAACTTTGTATGACTAGACGATTACAAGTATAACCCGCGGTCAAATGAGGATTTATTCGAACCCATCTTCGCAGTTTTACGACATATACCCCAGTTCTAGAGTAGCAATAATTTAAAGAAAGCTTATCGGGACTAAAATTTTAACGCAATTTATTGATTGAAAAAGAAAGCATTACCAACAACCTTAAACCTCTTGTAATAAACTGGAGAGATGTGGTTTTTCGACACACAAAAATGGCTACAGTTTTTGAGAACTAACTTACGTTAGTTCTTTCGAGTTCGGGTTCACATCTTAATTTCTCTCCCTTTTTTGTATCTGAATCAAAGCTGAATTCATGACGACCAATCAGTTCTCGATAAGCAAATCGGATGCCTAGTCAAAATATATGGTTGCAATATAAGTATAGAGATGGAAAAAGGCGCCTCGCGCGACCATTATTTTAAAAATAGTGGAAGAGTCGTAATCAAGGAAAAGTACCGAGATTTCTTGCTTAGTCGACTTCGTCGACGACGTTAGATCAAAAGATAACGGGAACGCGATGTATTAGGAGCAAGTGTTTTTTTCAATTATTTTCCTTTTATTAGCACTACAATTCATGACCATAGAGAGGTCAATCTTGCCCAAGCATTTTCGCTCATTTTGTTACAAGAGGGTTAAGTGCTCCTCCTGCTTAAGGCACCTCGCAGGCACCTTTTTATTTAATATATGTTTTGTGATTATACTGTAGTCCTTAAAAACGCTAAAAGTATCCAATTAGTATCCAAAAAGGTGCCAGAGAGCTATACTTAATTTTGGCAAAAGAACTAGAGCTGAAACAATTGTACGCACTTTTGGTAATGTAAAACTTTGATCGTGAAGTCAAACCCTGTAAAATATCAAATTTTAAGGGTATTTGATAGATTTTCTAATAGTTACGTAAACAAAAAATAATTTCGGGAAGTATGACCGATTGGCTCGAAAGTGGACTTATTCGACGCATCATGCCTCACGCTTCTCGACCGCTAATTCTTAACGCGTGACCCAGTTATAGCCCAAAAATGAATTCCAAATTTTCAAAAAGTAACAAAATCACGGTTTTTTTTCACTTTTCTACTTTGTTATGATTTAGAAAACATGCCACGATCCCAGAGTATGTTCACTAGAATACAAGAATAAATGTGACCTTTTCGACAATGTGACTTTCGAGGTCCATAGCTTTAAACGAAATAATCGCAGTTTATTTATACATTATAGGATTAAGTGTGGTACTATTTATAGGGTACATCTGCGCTTGTGAAGGTTAAGCGGAAGTAGGGTGATTAAGGTAACCAGTTCTTATTTCACTGGAAATGTTTAAAGCTAATTTATACCAATATTATTAACCCTAAGTAGTATTCCAGTTGCACAATATACTTACCACTAGAAAATGCCGTCAAAATACCAGATAAAGATGGCAGTGATGATTGGTGACTCGTTTCAAAAATAATATTAGCTGATTTCCCAGAATTTTCAATTGAATGTTCATGTTCCTTATCAACAATTCCAGCTGTTTTCGTTTCAGATTTTGGTGAGTCCATACTGAATTAACTTTTAAGGATAACATCAATATTCGCTGGATGACTTGGGTATTAGAAATAATGTATGGTAGCAATACAACGGGAATATTGGAATTAATATCATCTGATCATGATAAAAAGGGCAAAATCGCTTGTTTATCACATGCAGATTGTAAATATGTGAATGAAATAAAATAAATAGCTTAGCTGCCAATAAAAGTATCGAGAACATACTGCGATTATCCGTTTTAAACCTATGGACTTCGAACGTCACATTGCCAAAATAGACACAATTGACTTTGACCCCCCCCCAGCATACTTTTTTGCAGATGTTGGGATCTAGGCCTGGTTTCGGTAGCATACCAAATCGAAACGTGTTTTGCCACTTTTTGAATTTTTTTACTTTAAACATCCCATTTTTGGCCTATAACTGGGTCACGTGTTAAGAATTGAAGTTTTAGTCATGACGCGTCGAATAAGGCCACTTTCGAGCCAATCCGACATACTTCACGAAATAACATTTTTGACTTAACTACATAACTATGAAAAAATCTATCAAATACCTTTAAAGTTTGATATGTTATAGGGTTTGGTTTCATGTCAAAGTTTTACACTACCAAAGTGCGTACAATTGATTCTTCTCAAGTTATGGTAATTTAAAATTTCACAATATTTCACTTTTTTAAAATTACCATAAC
>SCLF01743553.1:0-13210 GCA_004367975.1 Mesochordaeus erythrocephalus | reverse complement strand
ACTTTCAGACCGTTGTTCTCAAAAGGTGTACGTGAAAATATTGGGAGTTACGTAACTTGTACCCAATAAGGGAAGCAACAGGGGATGCTTCCCTAACATGGGAAGCATTTGTCCAGTTTTTTCCGCAATTTTCGGATTTTTTGTAATTTTGCGCCCACTTACGGTCGAAATTCGTGGTCCAAAGTCATCCAAAAAAATGCGCAAGAAAATTCGGTTTAAAAGTACTGCTCGATGTTTTCCTAACTAAGACACAGCTGTCTTAAATTGTCTTAAATTTTCCACTAGAGATCGTCTCGGGCAACAATTTGGTGGGACTCCGGATTCGAAAAAACCATTTCCGGTTTTCAGTTGACACTTACGGTGGTACTTCCGGTCTATGAATATTTCCAAAAAATCTGGCGTCCAATTTAGGGGGGTGGTCTGGGGGCCAGTCAAATATTCAACCACGTCTAAGGCCTTAAAAACGCTAAAAACAGGGTCCCTGGTCATAAGTATCCACATGTTTGCCTGAGAGATATATTTCAAAGTAACTCATACAGTAGCTCTGTCATAACGAAGGCACCATACCCTTAATAAATAAATATACAGATATCTAGAGCTGAATTAATCCCAGGACAACCCACATAAAAATCGTTCCAGTTTTTTATAACGTAGTTTCAGACCGGAAATTGATATTTTTTTATCGGGAATGGCACCAAAATAACTTCAAAAAACTTAACCGCCTAGAGGTACTTCAGAAACGACTCGTTAATACATTAATATGTTTATAATTTAAGACAGCTGCGTCTTACTTAGGAACACATTGAGCGCTAATTCTAAACAAGATTTTCTTGCACCCAATGTAGTATAATTTTCGGCCACGAATTTTGACCTCAAGTAAACCCAAAAAAAAACGAAAAATCTGAAAATTTCGATAACAAACCTGGACCACTACTTCCATCAGGCGTATATAATCATTGTTTTTGTTTGAAATATGGGTCTCAGGGCTTATCCATTTTGCTATACATACTAATAATAAGATGCGTGGACGGAATACTTCCAGCTTTGATACAAAGGTAGAGGGAGATGATGAAAACAATATGAGATAAAAAGTACACATTCTGATAAATGGCCCCATAAGTAGATATGATTGTGACATTGTATTATGATACTAATCGTGCGCCTTGTGTCCTGACTAGCTCAGTGTAAGCCAAAGAAGCCAAAGAAGCCAAAGAAGCCAACTAAATAACGGGAAGTTGAGGGTATTGACAATTTTGAATTTTTTTTGGTTTTCCGTGTTTCCCACGTTCACTTCAAAAATAGAAAATGACCCAGACAGAAAATCTCGGCTTTCAATTTTCGAACATACACATCTATTTCGGGTTCTTCACAATTACTTCCGGTCTGAAAGCGTGGGACAATGGATGTGTAAGTTTATCCGAACGAATTGAGTGGAAAAACACGCTTTCATTAAACCTCATTATGAAACAAAATATGAATCGGTTAATAATTTAGACGAAATGGGAAGTCAGTGAGAGACGGATAATGACCTAACCCTTCATGTAGACATGTCACGTGTCGCAGTTTATCGCTCCAATCCTTGGTAGGCTTTAAATGATTCAATTAGTTGTTCGTTTTTAGGCACGTGAAGCCTTTTTCATAATTATGGCTACGCGGGACAAAATATGGAGACATAAATATGAACATACCACGATATCTATGGTTTATCATGAGAACCTTTGGCTCTGGGTTATCACGTGAGAAAATAACATAATCTTGATAATGACCGTTAAGATAAAGAAAGGTTAAGTTTCCAAAAATCATTACCGATAACAAATCAAATTCGTGAGAAATCTTTCTTCGCACAATTAACCTACAATGTAGAATGCCGTAGAGTATAACCGTGAGTTTATATGGCGCTCCCGGTGATACTTCCGGACTAAAAACTTTTTACTTTGGTTTCTAACTTTGTCATCTTATTGCATCTGTTTGGTTCTATATCCCAAATCCGGTCACAGTGGACTATTTTAATAAATCAGATTTTGACCACTTTTGTAAGGCTAAATTTAGGCATTTAAACACTGTCGGTAGAAAACACTCAATGTCCAAATTAAATAACAGGCGGAACTTTTGGTAACCTAATGGTTTGAATATAAAGAGTCTAAATGCCTAAATGTAGGCTTACAAAAGAGGGCAAAATCTCATTTATTAAAATAGTCCACTGTGCCCGGATTTGGGATATTATCTGTTTTCTATAAAGCCAATAAATGTAAATTTGAATAAAAGGGATGAAAAACTAGGGGCGTCAAAATATTTATCAAATTGTATCTAAAAAGTCAAAATTAAACCGATATATTACATGTATAGCCTATCTGTCCTGATAGCTACTTTACATTCTCCACTTGGCATCAATGACACTTCAGTCCTCATCCCCATTCATCCCTATCCCCTTTTGAATTATTGATCCCCATCCCCACGATTGACAAATCCCCACTAACAGATTCCAAAACTCCACTGTAGATTTTTATAAACACATTTTATGTACGTTCCTATGCGGACATATTTATTATGCCGTATAATATCCCAAATCCGGGAACAGTGGACAGGCAAAAGTTCCGCTATAGCCTGTTATGTATTTTGGACATTGAATGTTTTCTACCGGCAGCCTTACAAAAGTGGTCAAAATCTCATTTATGAAAATAGTCCACTGTGGCCGGATTTGGGATATAGAACTTCCTGGACAATATATAATAATAATGTTACGTTAATTTGAAAATTAAAATTTTGAGTGCCAACATAGAACTGATACAAGTCTGATCGGTGAATATAAAGCTAAAATATATCACATTCCATAGGATGGGTGAATATAATATAAACGAAAATAGATGAGATTCCTTATTATAGTATAATAGTAATTTAACCCACGCTTTTTCAGCTGTACAAATTGGTAAACAAAAACTAGGCTGGAGTCTATAATCTTATGTAAAGGGCTATTTCACTAGGAACCATAAATATTCGGATGAAATTGTGAATAGCATATTTGATTTAGCTAATGTTAAATGCTGTTCCCAAACCAAGTTGGGGAAAGATGGCGAAGTATGGGGATTTGTCAGTCCCCTACAGTCTGTCATCCCCATACCCTTCCCGTCCCCAAGTAAAGTCAAATTGTAATCCCCATCCCCATTGACCCTCATCCCCTTTTTCATTTTCAATCCCAAACCTTTTATAGTATGAACGTCAATAGATTTATAAATCAACGGAAATTGGTCCCTGGAAATCCCTGGAAATTTAAGACCAGATACAACGAACGCACTGTGAACCCGATCCTTGATATTATATCCCAAATCCGGACACAGTGGACTATTTTAATCTAGACACAGGCTGTGGAGTCCGATACAGTTATGTTTTTTGCATGATTTTTACAGACTTTTTGATGCTGCATCTTTTGATATATAAGCCATTAACAAACTAGTTCATTATATTTACAAAATATTACAAATACAAGCTATAACCGCGAAATCCATGCATCGGACAGGATAAAAAATATTTAGTTTCACGTAGAATGGACAGATTCTAACACATGCTACAAGTACGAACACAATCTAGACAATTTAGACGCAATTTCGGTACACTTCATATATCAAAAGATGCAGCATCAAAAAGTCTGCAGGAATATGTAAAAATTATATTCCTATCTCGTCTGTATCGGGCTCCACAGCCTGTCTAGTAGGACCGCTCCCGGTTTTGGTGTGTCTATGAATCACAGTAGGGAACTAATTTAGAAACGAGGTTTCTAAGGAGTTTCTAAGCATTCGTAAAATTATTTTTATTGTAATTTTAAACGTAAAGTATCAAAATAAGCCAACAAAAATAGTAAATATATTTTTCTGGTCGCGAATAACTTTGAACAATGTATGTACTAATCGAGTAACTCATTAAGAAGCTCCATATCTATAATATATTTGAACGCCAGTTACGAATCGATTAATGGTAAGGTGTGCCCTGACACACGTTTTCCTTACAAGTTGGATTCCAAAATTATTCACCATTCATTACCCTGGAAAATACTCCCGGAAGTGTATATAATTCCGTAATCTTCACCAGAAATGCTTATGGATTCCCGGAATTCAATGGTAGACAACTGAAATATCTAAGTAGCAGATTAGCAAAACAGCTTTGTTTGTAAACTCTAGTAAACTAGGCCTTATACCTCTGGACGCCGAATTAACAGTCACGCGCCGAGCTGTCACACGCATGACAATTTGGCATACAAATTCGAGTTTCACGCACTAGACCGTATGCTGGGCACGATTCACCCCCTTGACCCCGGGTCAACAATTTTCGGCGCATCTTCTGGTCACTTCCATAATTTACTATTTATTATATTCATATAATTATTACTATTTTATTCATTCAATTTACTATTAAACTATGAATAATAACTGTGACGATTTCTAGATTCTCCGCTCAAATATAATTTGTTTACTTTGGACAATGTGACTACAACAGATAATAACAGAAATAAGAAAAAAAGAACATACAATCTAGAAATGGAGACGCACGTTTTGTTTAGGATGCTAAAATTCAATCTGCTTACTTTAGACAATGTGACTTTAGTGGTCCATAGCTTAAGAACAAATAATCTCAGTATGTTTTCGATACTTTTATTGGATGCCCAGTGTCCTAATTTATCCAGCTGTCCTGAAAGTTCTGTAAAATCTTTCATATAAGCGGCTCACTCGGGTTGTCCCACGTGTGACGATTCGGCGCGTAAGCAGTGCCCCTTTGTCGGTGCGTGCCTTTGTCCTTTATACGTATAGGAATTGTTTGGCATCTACGCATGTGCTTTAATTATTTTCGTTACCAGCTGGCCTGGTAGTTTTGACTATTCCCTCTCAAATAATGATTGGGCGTGTTTGGGGTGGGAGAGTGGATTGCCTCTGTTGAAGATATATACCCCTGGATATGAATAATATAGAGAGCTTTTTTGAGTTTTATTGAGAATGATAAAAGTTGAGATAATAGATGATGAAGATTCAATGTCAGTTATAAGTTGCAAACCAGGTAAATTTGGACGTTAGTTAGTCCTGAAACCAGGAAATCATATTTGCCCAGTACTTCTGGAAAACCCGCTTTAAAGTGAGAACATACGTTGAAATCATTTATTACATAATATCCCAAATCCGGGCACAGTGGACTATTTTAATAAATGAGTTTTTGACCACTTTTGTAAGACTAAATTTAAGCATTTAAACACTGCCACTAGAAAACATTCAATGGCCTAAATACATAACTTTGGTAATCTAATGGTTTGAATATCAAGAGTCTAAATGCCTAATTTAGGCTTACAAAAGTGGTCAAAATATCATTTATTAAATAGACCACTGCCCGGATTTGGGATATTTGCCTCATAATATCTGCCTCATTTGGCAATCGGGTACACTTTTTCTCAGTTTTTCTCAGTATCGTTTTGAATCTTTTTATGATTAAAAATTTATTCCTTGGCGATTTAACGGTATATCTCTTTTAGTTTAAACACAGTATTTTCCAAAAGCGCGTCATACAAAGTTCTTTTTTACCTTTAAATGCCACTTTCATAGCCGTAAATGGTTTTTTTTTAATTAAAAAAACTGTATCTTAGAATTTTTTTTCTGTACCGAATTCATGAAAAGCATAATAACGTTTAGCATCTTTAAGCAGCTTAATAGGCCGAAACTTTTTCGATATTTCTATTCCTCTTTGAAAAAAATTAAACTTCAGCTCGTTTCATTATGTGTCTCAAGAATGCCGCAATATTTATTAATGAAATTTTTAGCGTTAAATAGCAAAAGGTCCATTGTTTCCACATATCTATCTACTTTGGCGATTAGTCTTCCAGTAGCGTCGTATTTGTGGACAATGTAATTGAATTGCACAGCATGAAGTGATTGAATAATGCATCTGTCGACCATATTACGAAGCAAAGTGCGAGAAATAACACCGCGATTTTGAGAGAAACGGGACAATTACATTATATACGAGTCTGACGAGGGAAGATTAAACATTATCTATCTAAAGCTAAAAATCATTAACGAATACTAAGGCTTTCTCAAGATACATGCGAAACACCTATCCAAAACACAGCTGTCTTAAATTGTAAAAAAACATTTTTTTTAAAGTGTCATTTCCTAGGTACCTACCATTTTTAAAGATAGTTTTCCAATAGAGGTCGTCTCGGGCAACAATTGAGTGTGATTCGGGATTCTAAATAATAAACTTCCCGTTTTCACCTGTCACTTCCGATTGTACTTCCGGGGAAATTTAGGGGTCAGTCAGAGATTCAACCACGTGCTAAAAACAGGGTTCGTGGATACAAAGAGCCAAAATCGCTACAAATTTGGGTTTGCCAAAACTCTTTAAGATCCCTCCAGGTGGTAACGGACCGGCCGATGCTGGAAAGACTATAAACACTTGGAAAACATTTAACATCAGCCGGGGATCGAACCCGGGGCTACAGATCTCTAGAGTTCTATCGCGTACGGGCTACACATTACGACGAAGCACATACAGGTTAAAGAACAAATATAACCTACAAACTAGGCAAACAAATTACACTGACAAATTTAAATAATATCATTATTATTATACTGCAATTATATTATAATATTATTATCGAGTTATCAAACCAGAATATTGACCAAAGATAAGAGGCCAAAACGGTGGATCCACTGCCTATTTCAATACAATCAGTAGAGTATCTAATGTGTGTATATTTAAGTGATCGATATCGAAGTCAAGGCTGAATCGGTCAATGACAGCCCATGCAAAGAGTCTAAATATGATGTTAACCTTGGCCAAAAAGCGACAAAAAACTTTCAAAAACAACACACTAATCTCGCCGAGGGTTGTTGGGCAATACCGCCGCAAATGAACAACCAATCAGCAGACTGCACTAGGTGAGCCGTACCCCGCATCGAAATCGAAATCCCCTGCTGCGACTCCCTCAAAGGTCCCTAATGATAGGTTGATAAGATTTTATTTTCGGTGCACAGCAGGTGATCGGTGGCCGCCACAGAACTGACATGATTAATCATTAATAAAGTTTTTGGAAATTTTTATCGCTACACCAGGTTCTTATCAGGTTTTGCCACACAGGTGGCAACAGATAGGATAACGATAGCACCAGACATGACACTTCTAGCTGTTTTCAAATTCTATTTCGATTTTCATTTCACTAAGGACGCCTATATTAGCCACATTAAATCAGAGGGAGATGAGAGGAGAAAATAACGGTGCATTTAGGGCACAGCTGAGCAGAATGCAGCACCAAAGCCACACTGCATTAGTCAACGGTAAGTCTTTGTTTATTTTATCAGTTTTTTAAAGCCTATTTTCAATCGTGATTTTTTATTGGATATTTAAGGGATATCCCAAATCCGCATGCGTGTTACTATTTGTACATGCTGCTTGTAGGCATATAGAGTTAATAAAATCATAATATTAATTATTATTATATTATGATATTATAATATTATAAAATCATAATATTAATTATTATTATATTATCATATTAATAATTTATAGATTATAATTTATAATACCGAACGTTATATTATTAGCTAATAATACACTTCCTCCATACACTTCAGTAATACCTATACTGAATACTTTGTATTTTAACGAATGGGGAAAGACTCTCTTAACCCCAAAATGCGTGCTAGAGATTGTACTGGTAATGGGTAAAATTCTGTAGTTGTTCTATTTACAAATTATAAGTCTGCTCGCATATTAGTAGCTTAACGGTAAATATGCTGTTCGTTACGTCTAATTTGAGTTGGATGTCAGTGGTTAAGACGGGTAGGCGAAGAATTCTTCTCTCGGGGGCTCTCGTCAATTCAACTATTTCGAGCTCAAGAACGACCACCGGAGAGAACGTAATTTATGAATACTTTGGTTTAGACCTTTAGAAACGCAGCTAGAATAGATGTTTTTGTTTCGTCAAGCAGTTATTAAATATTCCAAAAGCATCTATCCTGATGCTGGTTTCACATATTCTCTGCGTTTGACGTGACGTGGCGTGTGGTGCGTTTGCTTCAGTAAAACCGAAATAATAATGTGTTGCTCACGGTTTATATTTCGTTCGGTATTGAGTTGAAACCAAATGCATTTTAGTACATGAACAAGCTTCTGAAATGACCTTATCCGTTTTTTCGCTATCTACATATGCTCGAACTCGAAGACTTGTAAAAAATAATCGAAAACGCTTCGTAAACATCGTAATTCTGCTGCAGTTACTATGTATGCTATGGCATACTTACTGCCTAGCATGCTAGACAGTATTACTCTAGTCGATTTACTTAAAAAATTCACTAACAGTGGAATATTATAATGAAAAGAGAAAAATCACTGATAAATCACTGATAAATTTTCTATACCAAAGTAAATTTCTGACTTCTGTGTGATGAACATCAAAAATTGGCCATTTTTGTGCTCAAAGAGTCCTACCCTTGCAGGTATCGTGGCGGCTATTCTAAATACGGAACTTTTACAGCTATTAACCAGTAGATGAACACCGGACCATTTTAATGATCGGGCTCTCTTTTCAGTAAGTGTCTCGAAAATGTCGCAATATATTTTTAATGAAATTGTTAGCGTCAGATTGCTCTCCATATATATATATATTTAATTTGGCGATAACTCTTCTAGCAGTGCGCATTTTTGGACAATGTAAACTGCTTGCTCATCATGGAATGATTGTCTGTAATTATCTAGCTAACTTAGTATATTCTGTAAGCTGAAATTTAATCCGGACATATGAAAAAAAACTTTTAATTTATTTAAAATTTTACGAAGTAAAATCTTCAGAGCCAGTATTCACGTCGCAACTCAATTCACCAGTATTCACCAGTATTCACCAGTATTCACCAGTATTCACGAATGCAACTCTTTTAAAAGAGTAGTCTCCAAATCAAATAGATATATGGAAAGAATGAACACTTATGCGTTCTCAAGATAAATGCAAAAATGCCCTACCACCCGAATAGTGAGAAATAGAGAGCATGTACAGTTTTCGGGCTATTACACTACTTAAAGTTACTAAACTTCATTATTTGTTTCACGAATTCGGTGCACGACGAAAATTACGGTGTACAGTTTTCTAAATCCAAATGAGATATTTTGAAACGCGAAATGAGTTAATCTTTAAGCGTGATAAATTTCAAAACAATACAGTGTACAGTTTTCGAGAAACATGCGTGTGAAAACTCGATCGTGAAAATAGCCGGGTGTGGTATCTACTGAAAAACTGAAACGTGGCATCTACGGGTTAAGGAAAGTTTAGTGCCTGGGAAATATTAACCTCGTTGTATGAGTTAATAGAAATGTGTATCTATTTAGGTCAAGTGTATCAGGTTGATTTTCACCGATAAAACGTCCTTGTTGCGTCTAACTTTGGCTTAACTAATATTATTCTATTTTTGCGGCTAGAGTACAAAATGTAGATGCTTTTAGCGTAAATATTTTATATATTTGCTCTATCATTTCCATTATCACTAATTATTTTGTCATATGGATTGGTCTTCAATCACAATATTTGTTCTCACTTCAACTATCAACATAACTGCCACTCACATGGTTTATTGATTGCCATAATCGTGAACATAGCCCGACCCTATGTTAATGAAAATTCGGGATAAATTCGGGATAATCCACTTCTTCATTTCGATTCGCAAAAGTCCGTTCCAGTTCGATAAAACCGATAAGACTTATGTCATTCAGCTGCACCAATGTTACTGATAGAGTATTCCTACGCCCCTTATTTACTACCTTCGCCACTGGTTGTTACGGCAATATTATCAAACCATATCAATAGGAAGCTCAAATTTATAACTAATAAAAATAGGGACTCTATTAACCTTTTCTTGTGTAACTTTAGCGGAAAAGCCGCTTTTCGAATTTATATCTATATTTATCGCGAAAGTTTCAAACTTTTAGTCATGATTAGCGTTTGCATAGTAATATTTATTCGTCCCCTTGGATACACCATATTTTATGTTCCTGGACCAAATTTTTATTGAGTCTTAAATTTTGATTTACCACGTCTATCGAATGAGAGCCAATTAAGTCTCGCTTCATCCATTCTGTAATATCCATTCACCATGAGAGTCCCCATTTTGCCCTGCCACTGTAGTATTCTGCAAGCAATCAAGTGATAATCCGTATTTTATATATCCGCACACTTATAAACTTGGGGAAGGAGAATATAGTTTGAATTATTTATTCTTATGTCGTGCGCGCAAATAATGGCGGATAACGTTCATATGTTTAGTTTTTCTGGTTTTACCCAAAAATGTGCAGAATGAACTCATTTAGTATAAACATGTATCTTGTTAGTACCCCCAAGTATAAAGAATGGATATATTAAGGAACATCGTGGTATATCACGACATTTATCTCTTCCAGAATATGACCGGATTAGAATCGAATTAGAGCACCAAATTCAGACATAACTTCAGAAACATGGTAACTAATTAAGCGGATTAATTAAACTAATCCTAGAATAAAATATGCTGGTTGATACACTCATGCCTATTGTGTATCTACCGAACGTCGTCGGTAGCTTTTGTCTGAAGCTATGTAGGCTTTGGTATCATGTGTTCCAATTCGATTAGACCATACTTTAATGCATTTGTCACCCAAACCTTTCACAATACTTTTGTTAATATATTCTTAACTTTTTGTCTAAGAGGATAAATAAATATGGTTATTTCGGCGGTGTAAATGTTTAGCCTTCTCCTGTATTCAAAACTAACTTGGTTTCGCTGAATACAAAATGAAATTTAAGCGAAATTCACAATAAAAGCCGGATCGGTTTGACAAAGTTTGATGACCGAGCAGATGTGAAATCGGACATCGGTTCAACGTTATATTCTAGATTCAATATATAAAAAACTGATGGATAAACACTATGACATAATCATCCAGCCTTAAATACAAATTTCTTCCCAACTTTAATTCAAATATATTGTTTTATATAAAATCACGGCGCGAAAATTTAACACTCGCTTATTCCCCCATACCTCGGAATCACGACATGGGTCATAATTTGTTCTTTGTTATTGATCGCACAGCAGGGTTGGTGTACTGGCCGTTGTACAATAGACATCAGTGCTTGGTGAGAGCGTAAATCCTCGCAATCTATTGCGAGATTTTTACTCGGATAGGATATGCTGTAAGACTTATAGGTGTGTTGCATTACTGTTGCCACCACTGCTCGCTATACTTATGTTATTGTAATTTATATGTTAATGTCCAGTATTACAATTAACACGTTTATGTAGCAGATACCGTGATTATATATCAGTCGGGATGAAGAATAACACTTG
The DNA here is from genome assembly GCA_004367975.1 of Mesochordaeus erythrocephalus. Lineage (NCBI taxonomy): Eukaryota > Metazoa > Chordata > Appendicularia > Copelata > Oikopleuridae > Mesochordaeus > Mesochordaeus erythrocephalus. Next base: position 1,868 of record SCLF01743553.1, on the reverse strand, counting down.
AGAACACTCAACGGGCGACGGCAACTTGGGTTCCTTTTTTTCGTAGTGGATAGAAGTGGGTCGCCACCTTTCTAGCTAGCTATCTGGTAGACCGGTTTTAGTCATCCGATACGTCAAGTAATCAGCAACTGATCTCCGCACCTCCCATTCCTTTATTCAGAGTAGCATATATGAATTGACGGATTTCACTAGCTTACGTAAAATCAATCACCGTTTTAAGTAATAAATTTTGTCGCCAACAAAAAGAAACCAATACCGATCTTACACCCAAAGGATAATCTGCAGACAATTGTTTGCTAAAAATTCGTTTACAACCAATTTCTTGCTTCAGTTCAACAAGGAACTATCCAGCAAAGTGAAATTAAGATTCAGGCTTGAAACTTACGGAAGAAATTAGCGTCCAATTTGGAGAAACATTTTGCCTCTTATTACCGGATAAATTATTTATAAAGGGAAGGATGGTTTGTTCATAATTGATCTCCAAAAGGATAGTTATTATTACTAATTTGGACAAAATTATATTTGGTAAACGACTCTAAAGACACATACGACTTGCAATGGAAATCATGCAGCAAAGTAGCCAGCTGGTCCAATTAGATCCAAGACTTTGGGGTTAAATTCTAACTCCGAACATGGGTCATAAATCTTGTGGAAAATGAACACGTACTATCTCCTTTATAAGATACTTTTATTTCCAAGCTATAAATGGAATCTCCAATGGAGTGCTAGTCATATATAGTACCATAGCCAGAAAACTAATTGCAAAATTAAATTCCACACAATGTCCCACCCATGTAATTTCTAAAAATCATTTCATCATCTTTCTCAGTTTTTTAGACTGAAAACGCAAAAAATGAAATACCAAAATAGTTGTCATAAATAGTGACTTATCTACATTTTGAAACGTATTTTATACCAAAGATTATCAAATATACATGTCAAAAAAATTTTCCGGTTTACTTTTCGGTTCACTTTTAAGTAAAACGCGCAAAAATACAATTAGCAGTGGGAAGTGACTGCAATATAATCCAGCGAGGTTTCACGTTAATTCGTAAGTACAACAAATGATGAAACACTCGTCACTGGGGCCCTTTAGGTTTACATATTGTTACAAATTTAAGCAGTAAAAAAGAACAAAAGCATCCAGCGCGATTAGAAATAATGAAAAATATAACTTTTAACGAGCCTCCGGTATGCTGTTGATCTGCTTTTAAATCGGAAAGGCACAATCAAATATCAGTTCCCTATCAGAATTCTTCTCGTCTAATCATTTCAACATTGTCGCTGATAGTCAATCATTTGTAAATATTAGGCGCCACGATTGCCAACCACGACTTAGTCACATCTGAAACTTTATTTTATCAATTCGATTTACATAGATTTCGCGTTTAAAGTAATTCATTGGACCCGTATAGGGATATTTGTGACTAAAAAGGATTTTTTATGGTCAAGCACGGTTATGATCGCTTGACCTTCAGATTATCATTAACTCCTGTACACCCTTTTTTTGCTCATCTCAATAAAACAACAGAGTGAAATCCAAATAATCTGAAAACTTTCGTAATCGGTTAAATCAATTTTCTGAGAGAACGCATAGCGCTAGCCGGCTTAAAAGTTCACTCCCAGATTAGAAATAGCTGGTGGATAACCTGGTCAATTTTTGAGCGTAAATTTTCGGATTTTTTATTTTTAGGTTCACTTCCGGTTTTAACTTTGGTCCGTAACTTCTCTCAAAATCTGCGCCCTCGAACTTTATCCCAAAATACTGGTCAACGTGTTGGTATGTAAGACACGCCTATCCGAGCTCAGACCCCCCCCCCGTCGCTGGGCAGCCCGGGAACCTATATTTTTTTTTCGCTTGTCTGATA
>SCLF01743442.1:0-13210 GCA_004367975.1 Mesochordaeus erythrocephalus | reverse complement strand
TCAGAAAGAGTGAGCAGAAATAAATCGAAAAAACATCGAATGTTTGTCCGTTATTTTTCAGTTTTCGAAAAGTAGCGGAACTGTCAGTTATTTCCCAATTTTCAAAAAATCGTAAATTTGTCCGTTATTTAAGCATCCGTTATTTGGACCAGGCACTGTAATACAAAATCGGTAAAATAAATTATATATTCTATAATTTTTTTTCACTAAATATTTATATGCTATAATACATTTATACAAGTCTTATTTAGCCTGTTTTTTTATAATCTTTATCGATTGTGGACGATGATAAATAATTAGATTTTCAGCAGCACAAAAAAAAACGGATTAAAAACAAATGTACAAGTATAGAGTGAATTTTGACAGAGTTAAGTGCTTTGGAAATTTTTTGCAAAATTAGGTTTTTTGAACAGTTTTAAATTTGTTCACTATCTTTCAATAATTCGGCATTAAAAGTGTGACTGATTTTGAAACATATTAACTCGTCATAAATACGCCGTACAACGCCCTAAGCCTTCACCGTCTTGTTACGTTCATTCGTGGGTCGCTAGCGCCAATCCGTGCACTGCTGCCATTGTTTATATTTTAATTTCATAGACACTTCACAGCGGGATTTAATTTATAAAATGCACATGATTGTATGTACGTAGCTTACGGTGTAGGTTAACAATGCTTTTACATAAGAATTACACGATGGCGTGGACCTATTTCATTTCCCAAGAATTTTCAAAAAGCGATATTTTTCGATTTTTCTGCGTCTGTAGCTGTATCCTGCGGCTTGGCTGCGTCCTTTGTGTCAATACATAACTCCCGACCACCATGAAAATTTCAGTATGCTTAGCTATACACGCAGCAGCAGTGGCTGTATCCCACTACTTTTCAACTGTTAGATTTTGAGCAGTGGCGTATTTTTCTGTGTTAATGAAACCGGTGGGAACCCATACGGCAGACCAGCGTAATAGCCAGCCTAATGATACCTATCTAACGATACCGTATTCACAAAGTACAAATATCTCTTCTATTTATTACGTAAACGTTGGTTGGGTTTTAGTTCCCTGTGATCACTCACTGCCATTCAGTCGTCTGCCTGAGGCGAACTTGAAATCACAATTCAAGGTGGTTTAGTATAAAACTAAATGGTCAATGTCTATATTGAGAGACGCGTACTTAACTTCTCGATTTAATATCTATATATCATAATTGTACATACGTTAGTTAACCGGCACAGATGATCGCTAATCAGACCATAACTTCTGTTAGAGTGGTGCTACGCCGAATTTGCTATCCAGGACCCCCCCACCTAAAGCTTTTTCGTTTTTTAACGTACTTTCAGACCGTTACTGCCGCCGGATGTGACAGCTGAAAACCGGAAGTTGATCATTTTGAATCGTGAATCACACCGAATTGTTGCCCTAGGCGACCTCTAGTTTTCAGTTTTTTTAAATTTAAGACTTCTAGACCGACTTAACTTGCACACATTTTAGGATAACTTTCGACCACAAATTTCGACCGGAAGTGAACTGGACAAAATACTTCCCTGTCTATATTTATCCTACCTAAAAGTTTAAGTGTATAAAATGGTACGCAACTCTCAATATTTGTACGTAAACTTTTTGAAGAAAACAAAAATATTTTGTGTCAAATGATAAATCCTCAAGAATTAGTATTATTTTTGATTCGGCTTAACAGTCACACCGCCAACTGACAGTTTCGTCCCAGCGACGCTGTTTTTAGCGTTTTTAAGGCCTTAGACGTGACTGAATGTTTTATTCATCCCCCCTACCCCCCACCTAAATTGGACGGGGGATTTTTTGGAAATATTGTTTGACCGGAAGTGACAGCTGAAAACCGGACGTTGAGTTAAGACAGCTGTGTATTAGTTAGGAAAACATCGAGCGCTACTTCTAAACCGAATTTTCTTGCAGCTTATTTTAGGATAGCTTTCGACCACGAATTTGGACCGGAAGTGAACGCAAGAAACGAAAAATCCGAAAATTGCGGAAAAAACGGACAAATACCTATCCTGTCGATATTGAGTACTTGCCCTTTCAACATTCGCACTAGACTTAGTATTATTATTGTTTTGGGATAAGAGTGTCGGGGCTTATAATTTGGCTATATATAATATTAACGAAGTGCGTATGCATAATACATCGAGATTTGGTGCAGAGATGGATATAGATGTGGCGAACAATATGAGACGAAAATAAACTAATTCTCATAAAGGGTTCGATAGTTATACGGAAACTCGGCACCAAATGAATCCCAACTTTTCGTGGGCAGAATACGCCCACAGTCGGTACATAGGTAGAAGGAGATGAGGGGAAGCATATGAGATATAAAAGTACAAATTGTGAAAAGTATTCTATAGTTATACGAAATAATAATATTGTGCGTAGTTAAATAAGCTCATAATTAGATATAATACCGCAGTTAGTATAAGGTGACCTAATCGGAAATTCTATTTTTCAACCAGTCCTTATACCCTCAACCAACAACAGAAAAATTGGAATCTATAACTGAAAATAGTAGTTTAAACAGGATGACACTTTAGTGTCACTTTGCGAAGAAAACAGTGATCAAAGTTTGCGGTGTGACTGTTCACCAGTGGATACCGCGAGCGATATTTTCTGTGGATACCGTTTAGGGACAAAATTTCCTCCGTTCTTTTCCATCTCAAGTCAAAAGGGAACAATATTTTCCGAGGTTATGCTATCTAGTTATTTAACGGTGTTAAAATATATTAATATTGCTTATCGATGAAGTATGAAAAATCAGAAAAATCAGAAAAATCACGTGAAATTGCATTAAAATAATATGAAATCTACGGCTAGAAGTCCCACAATTTCAGGGGACCTAGCTTAACACCAGATATGTATTATTGGTTATTTTTTGTAATTGATTATTATCTATTCGTTTACAAACACGCCCATAATATAATGGTTAGAACGCGAAATTTCATTCAAATAATAATTTCTCGATCAAATAATATGCCTAGAAATCTAAAACATTTAACGTACCTAGCTTAATAATAGATATGGATTATTAGTAATTATTTAGTAATTATTTTGTAATTATTTGGAATTATTTGATACCTGTTCGTTATTATTCTTAGTATATCTGTATCCAATCGTTCACTTTTACAAATTTAATATTTTCAATTGATACTTATTGATTTATAGCTTTATGGCGAAAAGACATCTCAGAATATTATATTTTTAAACCGATCTGGATGGAAGATTTTATAGAGACAGGCGAATTAATGTATGAGATATAGTATAATTACGAAGAAAAAGAGACGATATTGACTTAACTTCAATAAAAAATACGTATGTGCAAAATAGAAGGTTTTTTTTCTATGTCAACAAGGATATCCAAAGAACATTAATAAAATGAAGCTGAGCTATTTGGGTTAAAAGGCTTGTAGTTGTAGTCGGAAAACTGTTGGATTTCTGACAAAAAAAACTGGAGACTACTTATGTATATGTTTAATAAAAAACGTTTTTCACAACGTGAAACCATTAGTTTTTTCCAATGCAACTGTAAATACACAGAGAAAAATAATAAATTGAAAGCGAGTTCCCACGGTTAAAATTCTTAAAGCGGTAATTTGTAAACGTTTGGTTTCTGCGAAAAACCCCGACACTGCTTCAATGTATATTCAATAAAAAATGTTCTTTGGTCTGCCAAATTAATTACACTGATCGTTTTGAAATGTATTTGAAAACCCTGTAGTAAGTTAAAATTTGAAGCAGATCCGTCTATTCATTCTCGAGATATTTGCGGAAATCCCATAAGTAGATATAATAACGTAGTAAGTATATCCCATAATTTGGCAGAAAACAGCTTAAATTTTAGTGAATATGTAGACAATTGATTATTCGAACCCATAATCAACAGCACAAAATACGAATATATAACTGAAGTAATGAGTTTCACGAGTGTGTGTCAAATGGCACAGATTGCAGCGTATAGGTAGATCAATTCGTGGAGCCTGCCGGTTAATCGTAAAATTACTGATAGTAACAAAACTTCCGTTCCAAGAATTGCAAAAATGACGTAACTAAGGTTCAAAAGAAAGTACACGGTATCCTTGAGCCTTATCCCCTTCTGTACCCTTTTTACGCAAATATAATTCTTGGCACTCAAGCGCCAAAAGCGATCATGGACTATACTTCAATTTAGACTGTGGCCGTTAATTAATTCATTAAAAAAGGATCGTAATCGAATTTAAACAGGTCATTTGGACCTGCACACGCAGCTGTTTTGAATAAAAAAATGACGACGAACAGGTAGCAGAAGCTCACGCTTTACCAATGTGGCGTAGAAGACCCACGACCTCGACCGACGTGGGCATGAAGTCGAAGGGCGGATGTCAGGTGTATTTATAGTCGGAGTGTTGCCTCAAACAGTATTCAATATTTCGCTCAAACAAATCCAATATTGAATAAAATTTGAACCAATTGTAAAAATGTCAAAATACGATGTTTATAAAAATAGAATGAAAACAGGTCAACTGTATAATTGGCACGCGGAACACGGAGTAAACTCGGTGGTTAAAAAATGTGTAGAAGAATCGTGTAAAATTGGAGACAATCAGCACCACAATGACAAAACTTGTAAGTAAAATTACCAAGGAAGGAGAAATCAAGGTAGATAAAAGAGGGTTGGAATCATGGGGTCACTAAGAAGGAATCAAGAAAAATTAACCCTTGAGAAGGACGTAAGAAGACCAAGCAGGATCGCAGGAAGTTCTACCTAGAGGTAAAAGACCTAGCTCGATACAAAAGTAGACATGAAATTAAATTCCCCGCAAAACTTCCGTAGAATAAATGGAGAAGGTAATAACGGAAGCACGAGAAGAAGTGGAATGGACATTACGAACCATCTTCGAAACGAATCAACCAGACAAGAAAAAGACTAAGATTGCAGACGAAATAACGGAAAATCAGGAAGGAAAGGACAGATTGCCGTGAAAAAATAGAGAAAGACAACGAGTACAGAAGACTTCAACAAAACGAAGAGGTGGACACAACGAAGAGTTGGACAATGTCAACCTATTCAAATGACCCTGTCACTGTATTAGGAATGCTAGTCATGGGCTTAATCCTTGACGGCGGTAGACCAGGAACCCAAAAAGTGTTTATAACTGAAATTGCATTCCAATTCTTGGAATGGATGTACTATTCAAAAAGCGAAAATTGATTATCGACATCATGGGGGCGGGGTGGTGTAGTGTAACATAGGAGAAAGTGTCCATTCCGGTAGGTAATTTTCAGTAAAAGCGAAATTCTTATCACACCAAAGTCAGAAATCATGGCTAAATGAGTAATCCCTAAACCGCCCACCTCGTAGTGGTTTATGATTGAAAATGAATGAAGAGTGAAGAATGTGAGCCTCGCCAAGGCCTCCTACCTGTAGGAGCAGTGGGAGTGTTTTCCCGTTCGTTTGTGCAATGCTAAAAATCTCGGAATAAGGATCGGAAAAGCACTTCCCCTTTCGAAACAATGGTGGAGGATATGCGAAGAATGGGAAGACACTGATAATCAGAAGCTGGGTAAAAGACGACTGAAGACTTCTGAAAAAAGAGGAAACAGCAGAAGACGATATAGAAAGCAGAGATAAGTCATTGGATGACGTCATCGAAATTGAACCCCGTGATCAGACACTGCAGTGAATTTCCGACCAAACAAGTCAAATCCCGAGCGAATCGGATGAATTTGATATGTTTGTTAAGCAAAAAGCGGAGTTTGGTAATAACCCATTCTATGACGTCACTGATCAGGAGAGGGAACATACCACGTGGAATGAACTCGTGGGGGGGGGGCAAACGCAACCACATACAAGTTGCAGTACGCATATGCAGACAAAGAAAGATAAAAAAAAGGAAAAATTAAACCTTTAAAATTTTAAATAGCGCCATGCATTCAATGCAACGTGTGTTTTTTTAAAAAGTGTAAATTTCTCCCTTAACGTATGTATAGTTCAATTGTGGATATGTTTTCTAACCTAAAATCCAATCCTTTCTAAAGCTTCTTCTAGAATTGATTTAGGGATCCTCTCTAAATATAGAAAGAACCCCCATAGGATTTTAGTCGACTAATTTAGACCGAAAAGTGTAATTTCAGTCAAAATTGGCTTTAAATTTGAATCCAATTAATAGAGTGAAACTGAGCCAATGGGGTCAACTAGTCGATGAGGCTTGGACAGCGTACTAATTTAAATATGAACAACAAATTACATAGAGGCAAAGGGCCTTGTGGCGCTAGAGACTCATAAAGAAAAGCAACCAAGCCCGAAGTCCTCGAACAAAATTAGGGAGTATATTACCTCGGTTCATCGTGCTATTTATCATTCAATATTGTACAAACAACTTTCCTAGAAAGGAATAGTTAATTATAAATAGTGCGATCTTCGTCCGCACCAAAAAAATTGAATAATTTGTAATGTATCAGGTCGGCAATTAGCGGTACCAAACCGGACAACTGACGCAGTAGGAGACAATACAACGTAATAGGGCGTGGGAACTAATGAATTAAAGGTAATTAACGACGTCAGAAGAAGGTAACCCGTAAGAACGCACCAGAGCCATTATGAAGAGTGAAACACATCGCAATACGAGTTCTATCAAGAACTCAGGGACCTGGAAAAATTTTCAACGAATACGGAGAAACTAGAAAAACTCTTGCAGATCGAGTCAGATTTCGCAGGCTCCATAAAAGACTGCAAAGACGCTAACAAAAACCAATGGAAAAGCAGGACGTGGGAAATTTAAATAAAATTTAAATAATTAAATATGATGTCCAGAAAATCGCCATACAGGCTAGAAACTGTAATAATATAAAAAATACCAAAAACGGCGCCAGAGACCAACGAGCGCCCAGGCATGGAACCGGGATAATCGACGAAATTAGTGGAGAAGACCAGCCACGCCAAATCGATGGCCACCAAGCGACATACGGACAACAGCGAACGGTGTAGAAGTGCGGCCTTAGAGGACATGACAAAACAGAATGCAGAGAGATGGGTAGGACTTGTTTTCTTGGGGAGCAGATGGGTCATGCCTGGTTCGCAGAGGACTTCCATCCACTCAAAAACTAATTGGTATTGGTATTGGAGATTGGACACCATTATACCGTACGTATGAAGGACAATAAAGATTTTTATGTAGTCTCAAAGTGGAAAAAAGTTTCCAGAAAACACATTTTTTGCAAAAAGACTGAAATTGTAATAGAAGCTTCAACAAGAAAGCCACCAAATTACTAGTGGGAAATGATTGTCGCTTGAAATGTTGGACTCAAATGTTGGGATCAAAATCGAGAAAAAGTACCATATACAAGAGGTTGATAACAAAGATAAGGAGGAACTAGATGACGCAATAGCCCGAGTTATGTGTTTGTTTAAGAGTTTAGACCACAAGGAAGGAGGGGAGTGTAAAAATAGGATGGGATAATGAAGAAACTTCCGAAATCCTGGAATCCCCTGTACCTTCAGGGGAATCCGAAGGAAGAGTTTTTGGGGAAAGTGAATAATAGAACTGGGGAGAGTAGCGCTAGAGAGCACGTATGAGGAGGAAATTGATGGAGACAAAATAATGGGGGGAAACTCCAATGAGGTCAAGGAATTCAGTCGGAAACCCCGAAGATGGGTTACATGCGATCTTCGTGGTCAGCTCGAAAATTCCAGTCGGAGCACTTTTTAAAAAATGTACCTGGCGTTGGGTCATTGGTTTGCTGATTGGGAGGCGTTTTCGAAAAAATGCGGGAGAGTAAGAGACGGCAGGGGGAATGCAATAAGACTACTTCGCAGACTTCGCGCACATCGCATGGAGAAAATGAATGAAAGACAACCACGTTTTCCGGGAGAGGTACCAGAGAGTATGAGAAAACCGTACATTAACATGAAACAAATAGGAAAGAAGAAACAAATCGAAAGTGGAGAATAAACTACGAAAAACGTAAGATACAAAGAATGTACGAAGCTTGAAGACGGGAGAATCAAGTACAAGTACCATAATGAAGAAAGAAAGCTCGGAAGAGGAGTCGCAGCGGGAAGAAGAGGAAAATTTTTGGAAAATACGCAGAAAATTTCCTGTTCGGGTCCATATCCACTAAGACCCTAAATCCGGGAGATAATTCAAAAAATATTAATGAAGGGCTAGTGAAGCGTACTAGTAGTGCTTGGAATAGCCCAAAATTACTAGCAAAAAAGCCAAACGGGGATTATAGGCTAGTCATAGACTATGGGGCGGTGAATGAGGTGATATAGACAAATCATTATACACTGCTTGTCTTTGGATAATCTTTGGCTTTCGAGGGTACAACCCTCGAGAACCAAATCATCTACATGGATGACTGCTTCATCCGTAGAATAGCAGAAGACGAAAATTTAGGCCAACTAGAACAAACAACGGAAATAATGAAGAAATATTGCTTTAAAATCAAGACCAAGAATCGGTTTTACTGACGAATCAGATAAAATTTTGCGGAAATACAATAGAAGATGGAGAAGTTAAAGTAAGTGAAGATCGCGTAGATCTTCGTAGTGATAACCTGTACCATATCTGCCACAATATTCGGATTTCCCATTCGTGCACCTAAAGTTAACATCCCGAGTCATTGATCGCTACGGCCGCATACAAATTGTAATGTCGGACCAGGATCATTTAGACTATCTAGCGGTACGGAAGTCGGACTTCAACGAAATCCGGTTCTTGGACGTACTCTCTATAACAGGCGACAAATAGGAATTAGACGGGCAGTAATATTCCATGCGTTATCAAACAATGCATACGGGTCAATAATAGATCACCTAAACCAAAAATGTTTTGAAAGAGTATTTAGTACTAGGCCTTTCGATAGTTGACAGACTTCAACAAATTAGCGGTCGTGTTGTACTAACGAATATTATATACTAGTTTCTTCTGCATTCCTGTTATAAAAATTGTATTGACCACTTTTCCAAACGTATATGCAGCTGAAACAGTAATTTCGGACAATAGTACCGAATTTGGTGGAAAATACGCGGAATACTTAAAAAACTGGAGAATTAAACACCACCAATCTAGCCCGATAATCTCCAAGTAAACGGGTCGATAAAAGCAAATCAAACCCTAAAAAATAAGCTCCTTCCAAAACGTTATGGAAATAGGGACGAGCTGACGCCGACAGTGGTATATGGGATAAACCAGTTACCCAACGAGTTAACGGGATTTACCCCATTTGAACCTGAAGAAGACCTAGTCATGGATAGAATAGGACCATTTCATTTTAATGGCCAATATATTACAGTCCATATGAAAACGAAGAAGGAAGAATAATAATACAAAGAGTAGGATAAATCAAACCATTTGTAAAAATGAAAGAAGAAGGAAAAATAAATGGGAAACAAGAAGAACGAAGCCAAGAAAGAAAAAAGTAACAGAAGAAAAGGATGGGTATGGGAAAGAAGACGAAAAACTAAACAGGAATCAAAGAAACGAAAGAAGAGATAACCGCGTCTTCAGAAGTAAATGTTAGCCAAATGGAAACGGAAATAATCGATGACTGTTCGCCCGTACCCTTAGCACAAAAACTGGGAACCCCCGCGAAATTCGAAAATCTCGAATGAAAGAAAAATGGAGGGGAGCCTTAGAGGGACGTTCGAAAAACAAATTTAATTCTGAATCCAGAAAGGACCTCCCTTAACATAAAGGACGCCGCCAAGATGCAGGAGTAGTGTCACCCGGTTTCTAAAAGGGACATCAGGATGGAAATCAGTTTTTCTAGTTTGTTCACATTCTGTAAATTAAACGAGTATAAATAAAAACCTCAAAAAGAAAATATTTCGCTCAAACAAAATGAATATTTAATCATTTTTAGGCTACATCCGACTATAAATACGCCTTTTTTGAACGAATCGTAAAAAATTCAAAATACAATTTTTATAAAAATACAGATTCTTGATAAAAAAAGTCTACTGTAGAATCGGCACGCGGAGCACGGAATAAACACGGTACTTAATCAATAATTGTGTGTTAAAAGCCACATCGAATCAGATTTTTACAAGACTGTTAAAATTTTAAGTACGCGTTTCCTCAGTTTTATGTTGAGGAACACAATGGCCTAATCGTGCCATTATGCTAGCCAATTCGGTAAATGTTTACAGAACGTTTAAGATATTTATTTAAGTGTATTTCGTGGTCCCCAGATTTGTGAATACTGCTAATACCTTCCGGGAAAATATTTAGGCCCGAACAGTCAACCTAAAAAAACAAATAATGGGTGTTACCATAAGGATATGGTGGTACAGTAAAATAACATATTATTCTGTATTATTTTTATGAATCTTTCGAAATTTTTATCATTTTTTTTTATTATTTGCATTTGCACAATAATTTTGACTGTATATAAATACTTCATTAAATACCGTATAACTCTATTTCCCCAAAACTGGTTATTATTCGGCCGCACCGTTAACACTAACCAACCGGGACGTCCAGCACAGGGAGAGCAAAGACTCGCCTACCACAAAGATATGGGCCAACGGTAAGATTTAATATTAGAGTTAAGCGCAATTATAATCTGACACAAGTAACATATTAGGGTTAACTACGCTAACCCCACTGATTCTCTCTAGTTTAAGCAGTGGATACCGCTGTGCGACAAAACGTTCAAAACGCTCTTCTTTTGCAGATATCTCGATAACAAATTAACGTATCTGATTAAAATTTTAACTTGTTGCAGGGTTTTCTAATACTTTTTTGAAACAAACTAAGTCCCGATGAAAAACGTTACATGTAGCTCGCTCTCTTCTCGCCGAAAATCTGGACGGTTTGCAAACCTTCACTTCAACTATCTCAGCTGTAAGTCATCAATTTATATTTAAATTACTGCTATGTTTAGCCCATGTACAAGTCTATTTACTGACAAATAACTAAAGAATTATGTTTTTTAATACAGAGCGGTTGTTACACCATATACGTTGTCATTCTTGGCTTTCTACACATATTTTTTGACTAAGAAAATTGCATTTGAATGAAATTTTGCGTGTATAACCGTTATATAATCGGTTCTCCTACTTTATCGGTAAGAAATATTAATAGAATTTTAACAATGTTAAATAGCTCGGCTATCCAGGACCCCCATAAACCTCATTCTCGTTTTTTAGCGTACCTTTAGACCGGAAGTGGCACCGAAAATGGAGGCTAAAAACCGGAATTTGTTTTTCGCATTGGGAATTACACCAAATTGTTGCCCTGGACGACCTCTAGTGGAAAAGTACATTAAAAAAATTAAGTACCTACCGCTACTTAGTGAATGGCACTTTAAAAAATCTAGTTTTTACAGTTTAAGACAGCTGTGTCTTAGTTAGAAAAAATCGAGTTTAGGATAACTTTAGGATAACTTTCGAGCACGAATTTTGACCGGAAGTGGACGCAAACATGTCCTAAAAATTTAAGCGTATATAATGGTACGTAACTCTTCGCACGTAAACGTTTTGAGAAAATCTAAAAATTATTTTGTGTGAAATGGTAAGTATAATTGGGTTGTCAACGAAAAGAGAAAAAGTAGGGTTGGCGTAATTAACCCTAATATTTTGCGTTTGTGAAGTTCTAATTTAGCGTAACCCTAACTTTCGTGAGTTAAATCTTCTTCTTTTTGGTAGGCGAGTCCCCTATATCCCTAATCAATCATGATAAACTCCATCATAAATTAGAGAATATAGTCATGATCGTAACATAATAATTTTCTCACATTTACCTTTATAATTACACATTATAAATGCCATAAAATTGTCGTCTAATGGGAGGATGCAATTTCGGACACTTTACAGCGGTTGCAATTGGATTAAAGGTACAGGTGACTAACTTTGGACTTTAGTACGGATTTCATATTAAAATAATTAACTGGAATATACAGCGAGACTGATGAGGATACTCTCGTGGTTACTGTTGGTCAGAGAACTCGAAATCAAGGTACCCCAAAGAAGGAAAACGTTTTAAAAATGGATGAGTCACTACATTGTTATGGTGTATAATTGATAAACGCACGAAAAACCTGTTCCCACAACGAGCCTCGAACCCGCGACCTTCCTATCCCTAGTTATACGCTCTACCGACTGAGCTAAGCGAACACGCTAGATCAAACAGGCTTCGGGCTAATTACGAACCGTACTTTTTTCTACTATTATTTTCTCCTTCATATTAATGTTTGTATTACCCGGGTGTTTACCCCTATTGTATCAACTGTTCATGAATTACCACTCTTCCGGGAACTGAGCTATTTTTCACGACGCGCCAATTACTGTATTGATGATCCCTTCGTTGATCGCTACAGCCTAAACGCTGCGCAAACCCGCTCTCACTTCCAAACCCTCCAATCACCATAGTGACTAACCCTAGACAGTTAACCGTCCTACTTAATCCGAGTTGTTAATTCGGTATTTCAAATGTCTTCGTGGCTGATTTATTTCATCGAGGACTCCATTTGTTACGGTCTGTAATTGATCTGTGTCCACCCGGAGGCTCGAACTCGCGACCTTCCGATTCCTAGTCAGACGGTCTACCGACTAAGCTAAGCGAACACGTTAGCTCAAACAGGCTTCGGGGCTAATTACGCACCATACTTTTTCTACTATTATTTTCTCCTTCATACCAACATGTTACGCTTTTCGAGTATTGTATTTCCAATTATGTTCACACTAATTAAATGATTTTTATTTATGCATATCCTATATTCACGAAGTTTCGATCATAAGTTGCGTTAAAGTGGGTTAAGGTGGCCTTTGGTGCGTTAAGAGAAATTCGGCTATTTGACCATTAGACTTATGCTTTTGTGGCATTATGTCCGATTGGCTCGAAAGTGGGCTCATTCGACGCGTCTTGATTCAAGCGTCAATTCTTCTCAGAGGATCTTCTCAGAGGATCTTATAGGCAAAAAACGGTACCGAAAAGGTACAAATTTTAAAAAAGTTACAAAATCACGAATTTTTCACTTTTCGATTTTATTATGAATAAGAACACATGCCAAGATCGCAGAGTATGTTCACTAAAAATTAGACTCGAAACAACTGCGTTAAAACTATATTTCAGGACGGTCAAAATAAACATTTTTTCTAATATCCGCTTTAAGGTCGAATGGTTTTTTGCTCTAACTTGCATATGTTCGTTTTACAAAATTGGTTAAAAAATTGGTCAACAATTGGTTAATTAAAGTTTACGATCCTCAAA